>JAXQQM020059200.1:0-42241 GCA_034641835.2 Pinus albicaulis | reverse complement strand
TATTTTATCCATGTCAATCGACTGAATAAAATTAATGTGTACAAATTTTCAGGTTCATGTAGATTCATAATCGAGTTCATATGCACAAAATATTCAAACAACTCCAAAATGTCGGAAGCTCTTATCAGGAGCAACATACCGCAAGGCGCATTTGGTAGATGAAAATGGACAACTGCTTTACCCTGCCAATTGTAACATTGCATCTTCTAGCCACAATCATGGGACAATGATGGTAATAACAATTGTTTGGTATATTAATGTAATTATTTCAATGTCAAACCAATTAATCATGCATTGTCGACATGCTTACTAATTGATATAATCGATTTTGTACTAATCACGTTTAAATTTATTTTTTAAAATTATTAGGATTCTAATGACGATGAGAAACCTACCTAGCATCTTCCGTTTCACCCCACAACAATGTCAAACTGAGCATAGGCTAAATTAAGAGAAAAAATCGAAGAGGAACAATACCAATAATGGTTGAATCAACCACCTATTCAATTCCCACTATGTCCAGATTCACTAATTAGGAATTACTACAACAATAGTAGTTATTCACAAGCTAGCAATGGAGGCAATCAAATAGAGGTTGGTATGGATGATTACTTAAGGGATACGACTGCCATGGAGACAATGTTGTTAGATGCATTCCAAAGAAATGATCAGATAGGGGATGATTCTCATATCGTTGATACCTTTTTTGAAAGCCTTAAATTTGATTCCACCACCCCTCTCTTTGGACCTGGCGGTCAGTCAAAGTCTACCAAGTTGGAGACAACGATGTTACTGTACAACTTGAAAGCAAAGTTTGGCCTGTCGAATGCACATTTCTTGGAAATTTTGAGGTAATTTACCATCAAGTCCTTATATTTTGAGAAATATAATCACACAATGAACATTACAAATGGTAAATTTTATGAAAGTTAATAATTATAGGCATTAATGTACATTTAATATTTTCCATGACCAACTACACGTTATTCAAAGCCAAGGTTCTTTCGAGTGATAATTCCTTGCTAAGTAGCTGCGAAGAGGCAAAGAAATGATTGAAAATGTTGGTTGTTGAGTACATATCATATCATTCATGTCCACATGATTGTATTCTATATAGAGGAGAATATGCATACAAAGATATATGTCCAAAATGTGGGCACGAAATGTATGATAAATAAAAAAGAAGGGTAAATCACATGGTCCTACTTTTAAGATACTGAGGCACATGCCTATAATCCCATGGATTCAAAGGCTCTTTCGTTGCAAAGAATTAGCTATGTTGCAGGGATGGCATGCCTCACACAGAAGTGATTTGGGAGTTATGTGGATCCCAACATATTCAATAGACATGAAGCATATAGAGGATACATGGCTCGAAAAATTCAATGATGAAGTACGAAGTCTACAACTCAGCATATCCATGGATGGCGTCAACCCATATTCCCTGCAGAACACCAACTATTTTGTTTGGATATTAGTAGTGATCAATAACAATACCCCCCCATGTTTTTTCGTGAAGAATGAACATATTATGTTAGCTCTCATAGTCCCTGGTAGAAGACAAGTGAAAAATATGGATGTCTGCTTACAACCGCTGGTAGATGAATTGAAGGAATTATGGGATGGGATAAATGTATACGATATATCAAGACCCATCACAATAGAGAGGAGTTTTACGTTGTATGGCATATGTGCTTACACGACACATGATTATCTAGCCTTAGGAGTTTGATCTGGTAAATTACATGTTTATTTATCTGTTTATATACGTAATAATATTCTTTCACATATTAGTTATTTAATTCGTTGTAATTTTTATGATATTCATGATATTATTTAACGTGCCATGCATATTGTATACAATAATTTTGCAGGTCTTATAACAAAAGGGTATTATGGATGTAAATGTTGTGGACCTTCTCTGAAAGCTAGATGGTCCAACGACCTACGAAAGCCAGTGTATGACTTCTCCAGGGTATTCCTCCCAGAAGAACACCCTTATAGAAGAGAAAAATCCGCTTTCAAAGGTAAACAAGAGAGAACCCAAAGGCCTCCAATAACGACACCAGTTGAATGGATTAGAGCATATGAGAGAGAGAAGGAGAAGGAGTTCATAGAAATGTTCGATTCAAATGAGGAGCCTATGTTCGATGATCCAGAATTCTTCGACACCTATGTTGAGAAATTTTCCATTGGGATGAAAAGGAAATCTATATTTTATAACCTCCCATATTGGGAGCATCTTAAGATTACCTACTTATTAGATCCCATGCATATATTTAAAAATATTTCATCTTCTTTATGGAGGTACATATCATCATCGAAAAAAAGTGACACATTGACTGTTAGAAAATATCTTATTACTTAAAAAACTAAAAAGAAACATTGGCCAAGACGATTAGAAAGTACAAGATCAAAGGCAGTTGGTCCCTCTAATTGGTATTTCAAAGAAGGTGCTTTCCCATGGATTTAAAAAAAAGATGATATTTCTTTGGCAAAGGAAGTTATAATGGGTGTCAGGGTTCCATCTTCATATGGGTCTTCACTACGACGCTGCTTCACCGTGGATGACCATTTTTTGGGGTTGAAATCTCATGACCATTTGAATATTCTAAGAGTACGTATAATGTCAAAAGTGTGATTTTATTATTGGTTATATTAATAAATTTTATCCCATGTAGGGATCATAAAACATAACTAATTTTGTCTATTACTGCATGTGTTTATAACTTTGCAGTGTCATTATCCTTTTTTCGTGCGTGGGTGTGTGAAACATGACTTCCCCCAAGACCTAGGACGTGCCATATCTAAATTATCTGCATTTGTACGTTGGATCACGTCAAAGGAGATTCATGTGGCTAGTATTCCACAGTGGCGTCAAGATATAGTTGAGATTGTTTGTATGTTTGAGAAGGAAATGCTGACGAGTTTCATGGATTTGCAGGTTCATCTTCTAATCCACCTAGTAGATGAGGTTGAATTAGTTGGGGTGGTTTCTTGTCATTGGATGTTCTTCTTAGTGTTATAAAATTATATATTATGGAGCAATGCAACACATAAAATGTGCGGAAAATACAAGCACACAAAAAACACATAAAACCAGAGAGACACAGATATACGTGGTTCACCCAATTTGGGCTACGTCCAACCTGAACAGCCAGTCCTTCCTTTCTATTATCCAGCAAAATGAAAAGACAAAACCTACAGCAAATCCACTGTAATATCCTTTTTTCTTTCTCACAGTCTCCCTCTCTGTTTCTCGCTCCGAGAATACACATACCATGCACAGCCGCAATACAATGCCCTCATAAAAGCGAGGGGTTTCCTTCTAGGGCAAAAAACCCTAATCTAAACATAACTTCTATTGTCAGATCATTTGCCTAATGAACGGCCCAGATTGACTAGAAATTACTATACTTTTACAAGGCAATTTTACATCTGTTTTTAGCTTCGGGGGCGCTGCCCCCGAAAGCCCCCGCCAAAGGGGGGGGGGGGCTCCGAAAAGCGCTGCCACCCCCCTGGACCCCCCACGGCAGCGATTAATTACGAGCAGCGTTTCCGCCCCTTTTAAGGTACAGGGGTCCAATGCTGTGATACAAAGTAAACAAGATAATCAGGCTCCACACCCAACACTTAGGAGGTACATGAAGAAATTGAAAGGTTTTTTTCGACAAAGGGAAAAACTCGGGGGGTCTATGGCATAGGGGTACATATTGTATGAGTCTTTCTATTATGCGAGTGAGTACATCAAGCAAATAAAAAATAGATCATGTGCGGTGATTTGGAACAATGAAAGGGATGAAGACAAAAGAGAAGGGGAGCTTCTCCAAACGAATGGAAAAAGGAACTTGATAAAGAGTAAGCGACTTATAATTTTTCAAATTTACACAAAGTAAATATTCATGTTGAACTTAGATATAATGTATATTTTTATATCATATGTACTAAATGTCAGGTTGATTTAATAAATGAATGCAGAAATTGAAGCAATCAATAAATGCGTTCTTTACATTTTCTAAGTGACCCAACCATTGGTCGCATTGTACGAAAAAAGAGAGGATGAAATGGGATAGTGACAAGAAAGAATTCAGATGGTTGAATGGTAGAAGTATGCCTTATCTCAATCATTTAAAAGAAAATATGCCAATTATATGCCTTAACAGTTGGGTTGCTGACCAAGTCAGAGAGAAATACGGTGCAACCGGTCGTTACCCGCGTGCTGAAGAGGATGCACTAAACGTTAAGATTGGGTGCACCCACTTGGTAATAATATATTTATGTACATTTTAAACTTGATAATGCACCTTTGAAATATAACATCTATATTTCATATTTTAATAGTTGGGTTATTATAAGACACACGACACTATGATTTTTAAACTTTTTTATAGGTGAATTTGTTCCCAACTATGGGGGCATATGGACACCATTTTCGCACAGAAAATTCCTTTGATGGACACATGACACAAGGCTGTGGAGTGGAAGTCAAGTTCGATCAATCTAGTTGAGCTAGTCACCATGATCAAAACCTAGTACGAGGGACATTAGGTTACATGAGAAAGATACAAGAGATCATTGAAGTGGATTTCTTTTCTTTCCAATGTATTATTTTTAGGTTCAAGTGGCGTGACACATTTTATCAGAATAATGTAAAGGAATATCGCAATAGTAGGCTGATATGTATCAACTCTAGAAATATGTGGGATGAAGCTAAGGAGCCCTATGTTTTCCCCAAACCTTGTAACTAGGTGTTTTTTTACCCAGATGTATTGGATAGGGATTTGTGGTTCGTATTGAGACATGACCCTAGATCAAAACATATTTTTGAGAAAAATAGTGTTATCATGCCAAGCGAGCTGGAAGATAATCATGAGGGTGATCATGAGAACTGAGAGTGATATGGTACATGTGTTATTTCATCATTTATACTTTTTAAAATGGGGTTTTATAAAGAAGAGGACTTAACTTTATAACTAAAACTCTTTTTACATTATAACATGTATTTTGAAATAATTGGTTTGCATTGTGTTAATGTTAAAATCATTTCACTTGATAATTTGCAATGATGTTAATCTCGAAAACAATGGCGCACTGTATCAAGTTTTTTTTATTTTATATTTCAATTCCTAAAATAATACAACTACTTGATTGCTTTAAATGTGTGTGAATGATATCTTCAAAATGTATACTGTTATTTTTGATATGTAAGATCATAATAAAATAATGATAATTCTAAACATGAATTTATTTTCATAATTTTCTAACCTTTATTATGTTAAAAAAATTCATATTATTCTAGATTTATTATTTTACAATTATTTATATTCATACAAATTTACAATTTTACTATTTTACAGTTATGGTAATTTAACAATATTTACGGGATACATTTTACTTACGGTAGTTATGGTTCAAAATTGAAAATTAATTTACAATTTTAAAATCTTACAATTTTTAATAAAATTGAATGATGACAATACATACAATTACAATTTTACAATTTCACAATACAATTACAATTACAATTACAATTTTACAAATATTTTACATACAATTACAATTAGAATTACAATTACAATTTTACATACAATTCACAATTTTACAAATTTACATATAATTACAATTAGAATCACAATGCATATAATTACAACTTCATTTTTAGAAATGTAGAAATTTTACAATTTTAATAAAATTGAATGATGACAATACATACAACTACAATTACAATTTTACAATTTTCACAATACAATTATGTACAATTACAATTACAATTCTACAAATATTTTACATACAATTACAATTTCAATTACAATTTTACAATTTTACATACAATTAAAATTAAAATTTCAATTACAATCACGACATAATATTTAATAAATATCATGATTTAATATTAAAAATGAACATCATGATCATGATAACCATCATACAAACATCATATTCTAAAATACACATTCAAATTCACTAACATCATCTAATCATCGTGATCATGATAATCTAACAAAACACAAGCATTGTATAACATCATCACAACACAAACATCAGATATGCATCTCATGTCAAATAACTGCTATCACATACACATCTATCTGCAAGAACATTAAATGAACATATCTAACATGACCTAATAATATACACATCATGATGAACACCAACATGTAAATTAAGTAAATCAACATGAACATAAAATAGATGGACCATATATATATATATATATATATATATATATATATATATATATATATAATGTACATATCTAACATGACCTAACAATATACACATCATGATGAACACCAACATGTAAAATTAAGTAAATCAACATGAACATCAAATAGATGGACCATATATATATATATATATAAATATATAATGTAAAAAATATACAACTATAATATAACTGCATATAAATGTCAAATATCTAGTGGTACTACATTAATACTAGTACTAGTCGAGGCCTGCTCAGTCGATGGTGCAACCTCATGCTCAGATAGATGACGTGCCTGCTCCAGAGGTGCCTGTTGATCAGTCGACGGTGTAGTCTGCTCAAGAACTGCCTGCTGATGAGTCGTCGATGGTGCAACTTGCTCAGGATCAGGTTACTGCTTAGTCGATGTCTGTGCCTGCTCAAGACTAGGTGTCTGCTAAGATGGTGCAGACTGCTTAGAATATGTCTGTTGATCAGGACTGGATTCTGGTTGCTCATGATCTCCGGTGCGATGTGAAGGAGGAGGAGGTGGAGTACTAGAATGATGAACACTCCCCTCATGATCATGATCATCAGATGAGTTTCTCTGTCGTGCATCTCCACGACGCCTACCCTTCCTAGCCCGGGTTAGTGCTCTGGAAGCTCCAACGATATGACACATGAGGGTCATCATATCGCGGGGAATGCCTCTCCAGAGCTATGTGAGCCTAAGATCAACCTAGATCTCTCTGATCTTAGCTAGGCGAACTCCCTCATCAACTAGGAGTCGACACAATTGGTTGCCCAACTCCATCCTGAATCGGATGTCCGGCCTATTCCGCACCCCCGTGGGTATTTTCACCTGATTAGGATTAGGTCTACCACCCTGATCCTCCGCCTCTTCCATCTCCTCGTCAACATATACACCTAGATCATTCGGAGGGGGTGGAATCATGTCCCCAACGAATGTCCCAATATCTAAAAAATACATAGTACACAACAATAATTAGACAATTTCATTAAACAATTTAATAAAACAAGTTAAAGAAAATGTTAGAATAAATTTGATAATTCTAAATTAATTAACTAAGACAATAAAATGAAACTATATTAATTTAAATAAAACACTAATATTACCTCTCACATCCGGTGGCTCATCATGTGTGAAGAGGATGTTGGTACACCCTTGCCAATCCAAACCGGCGTACAGACATGGCACTAGAACGAACGAGTGATCATCAAGACTGGCTAGCAACTCTAATGCATTAGTAGATATCCTAGCGAGAAAGTTAGAATGGCCCCTCTTGGGCATCATCTGGCCCCACATCTGCATACGTACATGCATCATTGACCTACGAGGCTACCGAACAAATGTAGGCCTTATCTTTGGAAACCTCAAAAATAAACAAAATAACTATGAATTAAAAGGGAAGGTCAACCTCCCACGTGCCTGAGAATGATATCTATCTAATGTTGTACAAAACTTCCGCAAAAAAATCGCAGATCATCTCACAAGTCGTGGCGCCTGGAATAATGAATCAACATAAAATAAAAGCGGGCAATTAATGCATTTACCGTCAATGGTATAGTGTGCAATGGTCATCAGTAGTAGTGAGAGGCACCTCACCTCCTCTGCACCAAATGAAGCAATACGTAACTGAACATAAGACACCTGAAAATCTGCAGGAGAAACTATATCGTACCTAATGTATCTCTGGGAGTACGCCAAGTGACTCCCTACTACATAATAGATGGGGACTTCTCAGAACTAGGGAAAATCTTACCATCTCCTAGATAGGCCAATAATATAATATATGTCCTCCTCAATGGGTACAAACCACTAGCTAGGACCGACTCGGAAAGCCTGTCAGTGGGCATCCCACCTGAAGATCAGTTGTCCCAATAACCCACTATGGCCCTTCAGGAATGTAGCTTCCTCATAGAACTTGAGGAGGCCTACCTCCCTTAGGAGAAACTGGGTGGTTGTTGTAATAGGATGAGGGTACGAAAGTTTCTCCCTCTCTCGTGCCTCCCACAACCGAATCACATTATAACGATCCTCCATATGCTCTTGTTTTTCCCTTTGTTCTCTCTGTTGACATTACTGAATGTAAATACATATTTTTATTAAATGAGAAATTTATTTAAATATATATATATATATATATATATATATATATTTTTTTTTTTTTTTTTTGAAAAAAAAAATTGGTGAGCCCAAAAAAAAAGTCATGTGCTAGTACCAATGCGTAATTGTTTTTGCGCACCACACTTAGTGCGCATGGAAAATGTTCGTGCATTGCCAAAGAAGGGAATATTTTTCAGTGGTGCGTTGACAAAACTATCTGCCTTGGGGCAGATAGTTTGGTCAATGCACCACCCAACCACTGTACATGGTCAACAATGTGGTCTTGCAAATGACCACATTGTTGACCATGTACTGCTATTGGGCGGGCTGTGCGCAAACCTAACTATCTGCCATGAGGCGGATAGTTTGGTCAATGCACCGCCCAACAACAATACATGGTCAATGGTGCGGTCCAGTAAACGACCGCACCATTGACTCTGTAATGTTGTCAGGCGGGCGGTGCGCTAACCTAAATATCTTCCCCGTGGCAGTTAGTTTGGTCAACGCACCACCCTCCCAACACTATTACATAGTTAATGGTGCGGTCGTTTAAACGACCACACCATTAACTATGTAATAGTGTTGGGAGGGTGGTGAGTAACGACCGCACTGCCTTGTTATTTTTTAAATTCGTTATGACACGCATTTTTTTGGTACCACATTGGAACTCGGTGCGGTTTCCTTTAACACTATTTGCGGTGCAGCCTCTACATTTATAGGCAACATCGTGAATGGTGTGAGCCTAATTGCTCGAACGCACACGGAATTTTTTTTTTAAACGATTAATTTAAGTTAATTTAAAAATTTAATCCACTAAAAGGTTTAATTATTGAGAAACAATAATCTTACCTGTACATTTGCCATCGAGGAGGAATATTTGCTGAGGAATTGAAGAAACCAAATTTTCCCACCATTTTCGAAAATTCAAATTCCACACTATGGGAAATGGACGGTAGAAATGCATGTAATGGGAGCACTGATGGCAGGGAACCTCACACAAGACAAACTCACAACGATGCTTGAGAGGTCTGGAGCACTGAAGAATTAAAAATGACGTTTTTACGAATGGTAATTTTTTTTTTTAAAACCCTTTTTCGGTGCGCGGGTTTTTGAGATGCACTGGACAGTATTATCAATGGTGCACCGCACGTTGTTACAATGTTCTATATTATGGAGATGCACCAGGTCTATTTATACGTAGTGCACTGATGCGCTACAGTACTTAGACGCACCGGGAAAGTTTGTACGAAGAGCACGGTGTCTTGGTGTGCCAATTTTTAGTGCGCACCGGTGTGTTTTGATTAAAACACACCGGTGTTATTTATGATGAGAAACGAACAGCAAAAAAAACATCCGCAAAAGCCTCCACCAACCAACCTCCTCTAGAGACCTCCACTACAAATGGATATTTGGGCTATTTTTATAAGGGGTTCCTCAAAAAAATACATTAGAGGGTCTTTTCCTTGTAGTTTCCATTGGTCAATGTAACCACATCTCTCTTAGAAGATGAAATAATGGGAATTTTATTCTCTTCTTAAGTTGGTTGCCTTTGCTTAGATAATCTTGAAGTTCATTTCAACACAATGATGGGGGTATTGATCCAACATCAGTAATTAATCAAATAGGTACATAGCGAGGTTGATTTTGTTCGTGGTATATACTATGAATTTTTTATAGATCATCATTAGGTTTCTTTATGTAACTAATCCTTTGGAAACTTAAGTTCTCTTCCCATAAATGTAGAACACGGGATCCTCCCTGATCTCAATGCCTTAGTCCTTCATGGATTTTTGGGGAAAATTTATTTCTCTAAATACTGTCCTCCTACAGGTCCATAATATATGTATTATTTTTTTATTTTGGTGCTAGGAGTTTTTCTCAAGATTTATATTTTTCCAAATGATTATTTTTATTTATTTATTTATTTATTTTAATATATCCATAAGTATGAATATACATTTTTCTGGTTTAGAGTGACTATTTAAAAAAAATTAAAAAAATTCCTAGAAGATTCGTTAGATTACAGCAAGAATCCATCTAAATCCTTGTATATCTTGATATTCATAGAAAAAAAAATCCTTTGACTGTTCATCCCATCTAGTATATTGGTGTCTATATAGACATGTAACAAGAAGTAATTTAGACTTGTAAATTTTCAATCATAACTTGCTAGTAGAGAAAAATTAAATAGAGTTATGCATGAAAGACCATTTGGTCATGTTCCTAACTATCTATATAGTCTGTAATAACAAGGTCCCTATCAATAGATCCAATGCATCGTTAGAGAGACCGTTGATAGTAGTGTTGAGTTCTCTAAGGATGTGTGAAAAGGAATCTAGCCAAAAGAAGTTAGTGCTTCTCTAATATATTGTAAAATGGGACAAAGATAGATGAATTTAACATTTATCTTGTGATTGGCCCAATAAATCACGAATTTGGATTCCCCCATACCCTAGAGCTTTATAATTTTTTTGTGTGAAGTAATGACCAAGAGAGTGCACAAAGCCAAAAATTTTGCTTTTTTTTTAATGCCTCACCTAAGGGAATATCTAACATGTATGTTGAGAGAATGTGATAGAAAGAGAGCAACGCCAACCTCAATCCTAGGTGGATAATATTGTGTTGCGTCATCGAAAAATCCCCATGGGCAGGCAGAAGTAAGCGAGGCATGATTGACAACTATCGTTTCTATGTCTTTGGGTCAATTTTGTGTTCCAAACATAACTTTTTTACTAGACCTTAAGTTGCCTCAGGTCCTAACCCACCATAGGATGTAGATAAGGATGCATGGAAAACCATTATAAGACTTAATAACTTTATCTATATCCATTTTTTGAGGCATTCTTCCAAGTACGAGTGTGGCCATGTTCCTCTTACGATCAACTTTTCTAGTAGAGTTGAATTGAATTGCACTATGTATGGGCATGAAATGAAAATGTGTGAGTCAATTTCAACAAAATATTTGCATAAAGGACAGAAGCTAGGACCATGCCAACACCTTTTTGCTGGATTGTCCTAGGTTAGAAGTTATTTTTTATTTTCCAACCAAATGGTAAGTTTTCATTTGAGAGGGGCGTGTACTTTCCAGATGGAACTCCACCACCATTTCTTTATTCCATGGGAAAGTGATTTCAATTATGACTCATATCCCAACTTTGCGGTAAAATCTTGATTGCTAGCATTTTTTGAGAAAATTAGAAAATATTTAATATCATCCTTTAGTTTTATGAAATTTAAGACTAGGAGATTGGTATAATTTCCATCTAGTTAGTCCCCATTCTTGCGGTTTCTATGCCTTAGCCACTGTAAGAATATATATGCATGATTGGTGACGGTGATGTTACATGGATAAATCCTTCTTGCGAACAAGAACAATCTCCCTAGTATCCTAATGATATTTAGAAACAAACAACCAAATGTAAACCATTTTCTCTAGACCATTTTGATTCAAAATTATAAATTAACTAAGAGGAGATGCTCCTACCTAAAGTCCAACCCTTGCTGTAATCTTCAATCTAGTTGCTCCAAAAGAGGTCAATTCAACATGTAAAACCTGCAATCAAAGACAGGAAAAAGGATTAAAAGCACCTGCAAGATATAATAATCCAGAAACACTAATCTATCTCAGTGATCAAGGAATCCAAGAATTAAATTACTCAAACAGATACATGAACAACTTAATGAGGAAATAGAATCCATTTGTATTAACTTGTATGATAAGAAGTAACCTTACAACCTTGTTGCCTTGATGTCATACAGGTTCTTCTGGGGTCCTGAACAGTCGTTTTCCTTTGGTATGACAAGCCTTCTCCTCTCTAAACTAGCATGAAACTATGGATATGAGTATGTGATCTTTCTCATACCAATGATGCCAAGTATAGAGAGTATAATTTCTTCAGCAATTCTCTTCTATAAGTTAAGAAGTACCCTTGAGACTGAAATATGACTTCAATTTATAGGAGAATGAAGGAGGTTTCAGTTCCATAAAGAGGGGGATAAAGTCCTCTCATAAAGGGATTTTAGCTCCGAATACCAAGGGATAATATCCATTAATGAAGGGATAGATGTTCATGAATGAAGGGGCGAAGCTTGACCTGATAATACTTCTAGTAGCCTCCAGCTGGGAGAATATTCGACCAGTTGGGCTTCTAGAATTGTAGCCTTTTCTTTTATTTTACCTTTTATGGGGGTCCACAGTTTTAATAAGCAGAACGTGCGGGATGTGTTGCAAGTTATAGAGAAAGAAACCACGGTACCGTAGGTAAGAACTAGGAAAAGTGCGAAGTTAGGCTTTTTAGGGTTTTAATGAGTTTTTCTCCAATTCCAAGACTTGGTTTAGGAACTTTATGGTTTTGGACCTCTAAGGGAGCATTATATAGGTAATGATGAACCCATATAGACAGCAAAATGTCACGGTGACAAATTTTAGTGTAACAGATTGCCCCCTAAAGCATGAAGTCTGAAGTAGTTCTAAAGAGTAAAGTGCTTTATCATTCCGAGGATTGGGTTATAGACATACCGGTCGAAACCTGTACAAACATTCAATGCAAACATATATATGTATATCATTTCTGAGGTATGCATTCCCATACTGAGATCAAAATTAACTACATGTTTTGATACATAAATTATTTTAGAATTATATAAACAGTAGACACAGCATGGACGCAACCATCTGTCATAAGTAGTTTACTGTATCATGAATAATAAAACTCCTCGCAGCCTGGATGGTAGAAACTAGATCCAGGGTCTTGATTTCAGCTTCTCGAACTAGTACGATTCTATCCATGCGATTGATTGTGTCGAAGTTGAACATGGTAGGAACCACTTGATTACCAGTCAATGATGTGAACTATTAACAAGTGTGAGAGAAACCACTGATAATGACAATGGCTCTCAAAGTACTCAGTACAATCCATGAAGTGTGAATGAATGATTTGAAGTCTAACACTTCATAGAATCATTCGATCGAAGGTCAATGATGCAACCTGTCATTGAAGGTGAGTAACCTGCCATTAGGGCATGCATATCCCAAGGTACAGATAGGGTTATAGATCAAATTTATAGATGATGTTTTGTTGTAGATAGAAAATGACCCGTCATAGGAAAGCCTACAACACAAAACCATTAGATCAAGTTTTGAAGAAATTTTAGCAAGGACTGACTCTGGGATGGTCAATGCGAATAGAGACAAATGTTTGCAATGAATGGTTTATTTTAACTGTCTCTTGAACATATAATGACACTGCAGATGGTTTGGTGAAAATTGACTTAAAGCTAATACCCAGAAACCAGCTGAAGACTTTCAATGTGGTTTGATTAACTGTTAGACAAAGAATTTTCCCAACCCAAGTGTTATCACCCAAAAATTTTAGCACATCATTGTGACAAGGCTACAAAGTTTCATGGTTCAAAATTGGGTTTAGAAGTCAATTTAGGTTTGGTCAAGGGTAGGTTTTTTATTTTATGGTTTAAAGCTAATCCTTAGGTTCAAATGAAGTCCTTTTTTTGACTTTTTTCATGTCAAATATTCATTATTTTAATCTGTGGGTCATTTCCTAAAGTTTCGGGTCAAAACTGTTTAATTAGCCAAAAAACCCTGTTTTCGTAGCGCCACTCGTTGAAATTTATTTTTTTGCGCTATGAAAACGTTGATAGTTTCGTAGCGCAAACATGAAAAATTGCACCGTAAGCGCTACGAAAGCGCAGATTTATAATTGTCTTGTTAGATGAGCTGGAAAATGTCAGAAACCATTGGGAAATGGAAATTTAGTGGTATGATGAGTTAGGTAATGATGAAATTCAATGTACTCATCCACGTTTGCAGTCATCATTGTCATTATAGGTTATGAATGAGGCATAATTCAGTTATGAGATGACATTTTAAATTTCAAAATCTTTCCTAATTGGTCATTCTCGTTTTCTTTTTGCCTCCATTTGGAATGTCTGAGCTCTTAAGTGTTAAACCAAACCTGTGGCCAGTTCATACAAAGGTTTGCTACACCCATATCAAGGGAGACTGATACAAATTTATCAAGTGAGGCTGCTTTTACATATATTCAAGCGAGGTTGAAAATTATTCTGAAAAGTATGGAATAAGATAAGAAAATACACAGAGGAGGACAATGCTTAAGGAATGAACCTGAAGATATGAGGTCAATAACTGAAGACCCAACAGTGATGGAGGCATTCAGAAAAGTAGGCTGCTTATGGTTTTATGAAAAGTTGCAGGGCTCTCACCCACAGGTATCCAAATTATTTTCCATGAATTTTAATGGAAAAAATACTAAGGTTGGGATGCTAAGTGTATATGTTACACCAAATACTATTGTTGCTGTTACAGACATACCAAGAGGTCACGAAACTTGGTTTAAAAGCTTCAAATTTGATATGGAGAAATGCAAAGAATTCATGAAGCCTGAATACACAGACATGGACCTTAACAATTCTATCCCTAGAGGCTGCATCAAAGACACTTATTCAAAGCTACTGCTCAATGTACAAAAGTATTTTACATGTGAAGGCTTATATCACAAGGTGTACTCATATCATTTCAAGTTGCTTTTGCATTTCACTTCTAAGATTTCACTCGATTTTCCTTTTTATCTGCATAGGAGTATTGCAAAGATGGATGATAAGGTGCAAGAAAAGTCTGAAGGGAGTGAAACATCCTTGTTTCATCATGGTTTAATGAAGTTATTGATTCTAGATGAACTTCAGAAGATAGGAAGGGATTGTTCATCTTTCTTGTTTATAAATGGTTTTAAGTTGGAAACCCTAACCCCTGCAAGAAACCCTAAAGCTAAAGGAGTTCCATCACCAGCAACAGCAAAACCAAGTCAACTTGTGGCTGTAAAACCAAAATAATCTGTAAAACTAAAGCCAAGGAAACAAACTGAGAAAAGGGCAGAGCAGATACAAATGTTTGATACACCAACTCCATCACCTGCAAAACAGAAACAAGCTGTCAGTAAGCAGGAAATCAAAAGAGTAACTAGAAGCCAAGCAGTGGCATCAAAGGAAAGACAGTTGCTATAGAGGACAACCCAGTAGCAAAGGGAAATCTAGAGAACATTATTCATGCTATTGAAATAGAGGAGACACCCATTGTTCAAGCTGAGTTCATTGGGAAATATAAGCATAAACTGAAAAAGGCCAAGTCTGCCAAAAGGCTAGAGTTCATTGGGGAAGATGCAGCTTTCATTTTTCAAGCAAGAAATCCTATGACTAGGCATGCTATGAAACTGAAGGAAGGCAACAAGGAAGTTCATAAACCCACTGAGACACCTAAAGATCCTAGAGAAGTTGTTGATCTCTCATCACCTACAGTGAAGCATACAACTAGCAAAAAAAAGAGGGGAAAAAAAGAAATGACAGAGAAAATAGAGTTTCAACATCTTAAGGAAAAATTGAGGTTGGCAAACAAGGAAATTGCTATCATGAGAAAAAGGGCTAGAAATCATAGTGCTGAGAAAGCACAGTTTAAAAAAATGAAGGCACCGTGGGAAGGGCAAACTGATTCTATTTCTAAAACTCCAAGTAATGCAGAGCAGTTTTTCAAGTGGACAGTTCCAGCAATAAAGGAAGCCAATTTTGTCAGAATAATAAATACTCACTTGAGAGCTAAACAGAAGACTTAAAGATCAAGTGGAGAACTTAGAGCAGTAGCTGAAATTGATTCGGGATGAGTTAAAAAGCCGAGGTATTAAAATAACAATCATTGAAGAGCCAATAGCTAAATCAAGTGCAAATGAAGAAGGAACCTCAAGTAAGATATAATTATTGTGTTTTTATTTATATTTTCATTATCTAATTGAATTTATTTATTTTATCCATGTCAATCGACTGAATAAAATTAATGTATACAAATTTTCAGGTTCATGTAGATTCATAATCGAGTTCATATGCACAAAATATTCAAACAACTCCAAAATGTCGGAAGCTCTTATCAGGAGCAACATACCGCAAGGCGCATTTGGTAGATGAAAATGGACAACTGCTTCACCCTGCCAATTGTAACACTGCATCTTCTAGCCACAATCATGGGACAATGATGGTAATAACAATTGTTTGGTATATTAATGTAATTATTTCAATGTCAAACCAATTAATCATGCATTGTCGACATGCTTACTAATTGATATAATCGATTTTGTACTAATCACGTTTAAATATATTTTTTAAAATTATTAGGATTCTAATGACGATGAGAAACCTACCTAGCATCTTCCGTTTCACCCCACAACAATGTCAAACCGAGCATAGGCTAAATTAAGAGAAAAAATCGAAGAGGAACAATACCAATAATGGTTGAATCAACCACCTATTCAATTCCCACTATGTCCAGATTCACTAATTAGGAATGACTACAACAATAGTAGTTATTCACAAGCTAGCAATGGAGGCAATCAAATAGAGGTTGGTATGGATGATTACTTAAGGGATACGACTGCCATGGATACAATGTTGTTAGATGCATTCCAAAGCAATGATCAGATAGGGGATGATTCTCATATCGTTGATACCTTTTTTGAAAGCCTTAAATTTGATTCCACCACCCCTCTCTTTGGACCTGGCGGTCAGTCAAAGTCTACCCAGTTGGAGACAACGATGTTACTATACAACTTGAAAGCAAAGTTTGGCCCGTCGAATGCACATTTCTTGGAAATTTTGAGGTAATTTACCATCAAGTCCTTATATTTTGAGAAATATAATCACACAATGAACATTACAAATGGTAAATTTTATGAAAGTTAATAATTATAGGCATTAATGTACATTTAATATTTTCCATGACCAACTACACGTTATTCAAAGCCAAGGTTCTTTCGAGTGATAATTTCTTGCTCAGTAGCTGCGAAGAGGCAAAGAAATGATTGAAAATGTTGGGTGTTGAGTACATATCATATCATTCATGTCCACATGATTGTATTATATATAGAGGAGAATATGCATACAAAGATATATGTCCAAAATGTGGGCACGAAATGTATGATAAATAAAAAAGAAGGGTAAATCACATGGTCCTACTTTTAAGATATTGAGGCACATGCCTATAATCCCATGGATTCAAAGGCTCTTTCGTTGCAAAGAATTAGCTATGTTGCAGGGATGGCATGCCTCACACAGAAGTGATTTGGGATTTATGTGGATCCCAACAGATTCAATAGACATGAAGCATATAGAGGATACATGGCTCGAAAAATTCAAGGATGAAGTACGAAGTCTACAACTTAGCATATCCATGGATGGCGTCAACCCATATTCCCTCCAGAACACCAACTATTCTGTTTGGATATTAGTAGTGATCAATAACAATACCCCCCCATGTTTTTTCGTGAAGAATGAACATCTTATGTTAGCTCTCATAGTCCCTGGTAGAAGACAAGTGAAAAATATGGATGTCTGCTTACAACCGCTAGTAGATGAATTGAAGGAATTATGGGATGGGATAAATGTATACGATATATCAAGACCCATCACAATAGAGAGGAGTTTTACGTTGTATGGCATATGTGCTTACACGACACATGATTATCTAGGCTTAGGAGTTTGCTCTGGTAAATTACATGTTTATTTATTTGTTTATATACGTAATAATATTCTTTCACATATTAGTTATTTAATTCGTTGTAATTGTTATGATATTAATGATATTATTTAACGTGCCATGCATATCGTATACAATAATTTTGTAGGTCTTGTAACAAAAGGGTATTATGGATGTAAATTTTGTGGACCTTCTCTGAAAGCTAGATGGTCCAACGACCTACGAAAGCCAGTGTATGACTTCTCCAGGGTATTCCTCCCAGAAGAACACCCTTATAGAAGAGAAAAATCCGCTTTCAAAGGTAAACAAGAGAGAACCCAAAGGCCTCCAATAACGACACCAGTTGAATGGATTAGAGCATATGAGAGAGAGAAGGAGAAGGAGTTCATAGAAATGTTCGATTCAAATGAGGAGCCTATGTTCGATGATCCAGAATTCTTCGACACCTATGTTGAGAAATTTCCCATTGGGATGAAAAGGAAATCTATATTTTATAACCTCCCATATTGGGAGCATCTTAAGATTACCTACTTATTAGATCCCATGCATATATTTAAAAATATTTCATCTTCTTTATGGAGGTACATATCATCATCGAAAAAAAGTGACACATTGACTATTAGAAAATATCTTATTACTTAAAAAAATAAAAAGAAACATTGGCCAAGACGATTAGAAAGTACAAGATCAAAGGCAGTTGGTCCCTCCAATTGGTATTTCAAAGAAGGTGATTTCCCATGGATTTAAAAAAAAGATGATATTTCTTTGGCAAAGGAAGTTATAATGGGTGTCAGGGTTTCATCTTCATATGGGTCTTCACTACGACGTTGCTTCACCGTGGATGACCATTTTTTGGGGTTGAAATCTCATGACCATTTGAATATTCTAAGAGTACGTATAATGTCAAAAGTGTGATTTTATTATTGGTTATATTAATAAATTTTATCCCATGTAGGGATCATAAAACATAACTAATTTTGTCTATTACTGCATGTGTTTATAACTTTGCAGTGTCATTATCCTTTTTTCGTGCGTGGGTGTGTGAAACATGACTTCCCCCAAGACCTAGGACGTGCCATATCTAAATTATCTGCATTTGTACGTTGGATCACGTCAAAGGAGATTCATGTGGCTAGTATTCCACAGTGGCGTCAAGAGATAGTTGAGATTGTTTGTATGTTTGAGAAGGAAATGCTGACGAGTTTCATGGATTTGCAGGTTCATCTTCTAATCCACCTAGTAGATGAGGTTGAATTAGTTGGGGTGGTTTCTTGTCATTGGATTTTCTTCTTAGTGTTACAAAATTATATATTATGGAGCAATGAAACACATAAAATGTGCGGAAAATACAAGCACACAAAAAACACATAAAACCAGAGAGACACAGATATACGTGGTTCACCCAATTTGGGCTACGTCCACCCTGAACAGCCAGTCCTTCCTTTCTATTATCCAGCAAAATGAAAAGACAAAACCTACAGCAGATCCACTGTAATATCCTTTGTTCTTTCTCACAGTCTCCCTCTCTGTTTCTCGCTCCGAGAATACACATACCATGCACAGCCGAAATACAATGCCCTCATAAAAGCGAGGGGTTTCCTTCTAGGGCAAAAAACCCTAATCTAAACATAACTTCTATTGTCAGATCATTTGCCTAATGAACGGCCCAGATTGACTAAAAATTACTATACTTTTACAAGGCAATTTTACATCTGTTTTTAGCTCCGGGGGCACTGCCCCCGCAAGCCCCCGCCAGGGGGGGGGGGGGCTCCGAAAAGCGCTGCCACCCCCCCTGGACCCCCCACGGCAGTGATTAATTACGGGCAGCATTTCCGCCCCTTTTAAGGTACAGGGGTCCAATGCTGTGATACAAAGTAAACAAGATAATCAGGCTCCACACCCAACACTTAGGAGGTACATGAAGAAATTGAAAGGTTTTGTTCGACAAAGGGAAAAACCCGGGGGGTCTATGGCATAGGGGTACATATTTTATGAGTCTTTCTATTATGCGAGTGAGTACATCAAGAAAATAAAAAACATATCATGTGCGGTGATTTGGAACAATGAAAGGGATGAAGACAAAAGAGAAGGGGGGCTTCTCCAAACGAATGGAAAAAGGAACTTGATAAAGAGTAAGCGACTTATAATTTTTCAAATTTACACAAAGTAAATATTCATGTTGAACTTCGATATAATGTATATTTTGATATCATATGTACTAAATGTCAGGTTGATTTAATAAATGAATGCAGAAATTGAAGCAATCAATAAATGCGTTCTTTACATTTTCTAAGTGACCCAACCATTGGTCGCATTGTACGAAAAAAAGAGGATGAAATGGGATAGTGACAGGAAAGAATTCAGATGGTTGAATGGTAGAAGTATGCCTTATCTCAATCATTTAAAATAAAATATGCCAATTATATGCCTTAACAGTTGGGTTGCTGACCAAGTCAGAGAGAAATACGGTGCAACCGGTCGTTACCCGCGTGCTGAAGAGGATGCACTAAACGTAGGATTGAGTACCCACTTGGTAATAATATATTTATGTACATTTTAAACTTGATAATGCACCTTTGAAATATAACATCTATATTTCATATTTTAATAGTTGGGTTATTATAAGACACACGACACTATGATTTTTAAACTTTTTTATAGGTGAATTTGTTCCCAACTATGGGGGCATATGGACACCATTTTCGCACAGAAAATTCCTTTGATGGACACATGACACAAGGCTGTGGAGTGGAAGTCAAGTTCAATCAATCTAGTCGAGCTAGTCACCATGATCAAAACCTAGTACGAGGGACATTAGGTTACATTAGAAAGATACAAGAGATCATTGAAGTGGATTTCTTTTCTTTCCAATGTATTATTTTTAGGTTCAAGTGGCGGGACACCTTTTATCAGAATAATGTAAAGGAATATCGCAATAGTAGGCTGATATGTATCAACTCTAGAAATATGTGGGATGAAGCTAAGGAGCCCTATGTTTTCCCCAAACCTTGTAACTAGGTGTTTTTTTACCCAGATGTATTGGATAGGGATTGGTGGTTAGTATTGAGACATGACCCTAGATCAAAACATATTTTTGAGAAAAATAGTGTTATCATGCCAAGCGAGCTGGAAGATAATCATGAGGGTGATCATGAGAACCGAGAGTGATATGGTACATGTGTTATTTCATCATTTATACTTTTTAAAATGGGGTTTTATAAAGAAGAGGACTTATCCTTATAACTAAGACTATATTTTTCGATACATTATAATATGTATTTTGAATTAATTGGTTTGCAATGTGTTAATGTTAAAATCTTTTCACTTGATAATTTGTAATTATTTTGATCTCAAAAACAATGGCGCATTGTATCAAGTTCTTTTTTTAATGTAAATTCCTAAAATAATACAACTACTTGATTGCTTTAAATGTGTGTGAATGATAACTTCAAAATGTCTACCGTTATTTTTGGTATGTAAGATCATAATAAAATAATGATAATTCTAAACATGAATTTATTTGCATTATTTTCTAAACTTTATTATGTTACAAAAATTCATATTATTCTAGATTTATTATTTTACAATTATTTAACATAAAACATGACAAGCGCTATGGTACTCAACACATATATATACATTTTACTGGCCAGAGTTTCCAGAGTTATGGTTCAAAATTGAAAATTAATTTACAATTTTAAAATTTACAATTTTTAATAAAATTGAAACATATACACATACAATTACAATTTTGCCAATTTCCTCAATAATACAATTACAATTACACACATAATTTTAAGCAAATATTTTACATAATACATACCTGAATTACAATTACACAATTTTACATACAATTCACAATTTTACAAATTTACATATAATTACAATTAGAATCACAATGCATATAATTACAACTTCATTTTTAGAAATGTAAAATTTTTTTATACAATTTTAATAAAATTGAATGATGAAAATACATACAACTACAATTACAATTTTACAATTTTCACAATACAATTACGTACAATTACAATTACAATTCCACAAATATTTTACATACAATTACAATTTTACAATTTTACATACAATTAAAATTAAAATTTCAATTACAATCACGACATAATATTTAATAAATATCATGATTTAATATTAAAAATGAACATCATGATCATGATAACCATCATATTCTAAAATACACATTCAAATTCACTAACATCATCTAATCATCGTGATCATGATAATCTAACAAAACACAAGCATTGTATAACATCATCACAACACAAACATCAGATATACATCTCATGTCAAATAACTGCTATCACATACACATCTATCTACAAGAACATTAAATGAACATATCTAACATGACCTAATAATATACACATCATGATGAACACCAACATGTAAATTAAGTAAATCAACATGAACATAAAATAGATGGACCATATATATATATATATATATATATATATATATATATATATATATATAATAAATATTCAACATGGATCTATCAATATACACAACATCATACGAACACCAACATGTAAAATTAAGTAAATCAAACAACATCAATGATGGGACATATATATATATATAATGTAAAAAATTTACAACTATAATATAACTGCATATAAATGTCAAATATCTAGTGGTACTACATTAATACTAGTACTAGTCGAGGCCTGCTCAGTCGATGGTGCAACCTCATGCTCAGATAGATGACGTGCCTGCTCCAGAGGTGCTTGTTGATCAGTCCACGGTGTAGTCTGCTCAAGAACTGCCTGCTGATGAGTCGTCGATGGTGCAACCTGCTCAGGATCAGGTTACTGCTTAGTCGATGTCTGTGCCTGCTCAAGACTAGGTGTCTGCTGAGATGGTGCAGACTGCTTAGAATATGTCTGTTGATCAGGACTGGATTCTGGTTGCTCATGATCTCCGGTGCGATGTGAAGGAGGAGGAGGTGGAGTACTAGAATGATGAACACTCCCTTCATGATCATGATCATCATATGAGTTTCTCTGTCGTGCATCTCCACGACGCCTACCCTTCCTAGCCCGGGTTAGTGCTCTGAAAGCTCCAACGATATGACACATGAGGGTCATCATATCGTGGGGAATGCCTCTCCAGAGCTATGTGAGCCTAAGATAAACCTAGATCTCTCTGATCTTAGCTAGGCGAACTCCCTCATCAACTAGGAGTCGACACAATTGGTTGCCCAACTCCATCCTGAATCGGATGTCCGGCCTATTTCGCACCCCCGTGGGTATTTTCACTCGATTAGGATTAGGTCTACCACCCTGATCCTCTGCCTCTTCCATCTCCTCGTCAACATATACACCTAGATCATTCGGAGGGGGTGGAATCATGTCCCCAACGAATGTCCCAATATCTAAAAAATACATAGTACACAACAATAATTAGACAATTTCATTAAACAATTTAATAAAACAAGTTGAAGAAAATGTTAGAATAAATTTGATAATTCTAAATTAATTAACTAAGACAATAAAATGAAACTATATTAATTTAAATAAAACACTAATATTACCTCTCACATCCGGTGGCTCATCATGTGTGAAGAGGATGTTGGTACACCCTTGCCAATCCAAACCGGCGTACAGACATGGCACCAGAACGAACGAGTGATCATCAAGACTGGCTAGCAACTCCAATGCATTAGTAGATATCCTGGCGAGAAAGTTAGAATGGCCCCTCTTGGGCATCATCTGGCCCCACATCTGCATACGTACATGCATCATTGACCTACGAGGCTACCGAACAAATGTAGGCCTTATCTCTGGAAACCTAAAAAATAAACAAAATAACTATGAATTAAAAGGGAAGGTCAACCTCCCACATGCCTGAGAATGATATCTATCTAATGTTGTACAAAAATTCAACAAAAAAAATCGCAGATCATCTCACAAGTCGTGGCGCCTGGAATAATGAATCAACATAAAATAAAAGCGGGCAATTAATGCATTTACTGTCAATGGTATAGTGTGCAATGGTCATCAGTAGTAGTGAGAGGCACCTCACCTCCTCTGCACCAAACGAAGCAATACGTAACTGAACATAAGACACCTGAAAATCTGCAGGAGAAACTATATCGTACCTAATGTATCTCTGGGAGTACGCCAAGTGACTCCCTACTACATAATAGATGGGGACTTCTCAGAACTAGGGAAAATCTTACCCTCTCCTAGATAGGCCAATAATAAAATATATTTCCTCCTCAATGGGTACAAACCACTAGCTAGGACCGACTCGGAAAGCCTGTCAGTGGGCATCCCACCTGAAGATCAGTTGTCCCAATAACCCACTATGGCCCTTCAGGAATGTAGCTTCCTCATAGAACTTGAGGAGGCCTACCTCCCTTAGGAGAAACTGGGTGGTTGTCATAATAGGATGAGGGTACGAAAGTCTCTCCCTCTCTCGTGCCTCCCACAACCGAATCACATTATAACGATCCTCCATATGCTCTTGTTTTTCCCTTTGTTCTCTCTGTTGACATTATTGAATGTAAATACATATTTTTATTAGATGAGAAATTTATTTATATATATATATATATATATATATATATATATATATATATATAGTATTTTTTGAAAAAAAAAAATTGGTGAGCCCAAAAAAAAAGTCATGTGCTGGTACCAATGCGTAATTGTTTTTGCGCACCACACTTAGTGCGCATGGAAAATGTTCGCGCATTGCCAAAGAAGGGAATATTTTTCAGTGGTGCGTTGACGAAACTATCTGCCTTGGGGCAGATAGTTTGGTCAATGCACCACCCAACCACTGTACATGGTCAACAATGTGGTCTTGCAAACGACCACATTGTTGACCATGTACTGCTATTGGGCGGGCTGTGTGCAAACCTAACTATCTGCCATGAGGCGGATAGTTTGGTCAATGCACCGCCCGACAACAATACATGGTCAATGGCACGGTCTAGTAAACGACCGCATCATTGACTCTGTAATGTTGTCAGGCGGGCGGTGCGCTAACCTAAATATCTTCCCCGTGGCAGTTAGTTTGGTCAACGCACCACCCTCCCAACACTATTAAATAGTTAATGGTGCGGTCGTTTAAACGACCACACCATTTATAAATATGTAATAGTGTTGGGAGGGTGGTGAGTAACGACCGCACTGCCTTGTTATTTTTTAAATTCGTTATGACACGCATTTTTTTGGTACCACATTGGAACTCGGTGCAGTTTCCTTTAACACTATTTGTGGTGCAGCCTCTACATTTATAGGCAGCATCGTGAATGGTGTGAGCCTAATTGCTCGAACGCACTGTTGAGCCTCAAATTTGTACTTTCCTTCACCTCATTTTACCTCATTTTCCCTTGTCCATTTCTATCTTAAACCCAATTGATCAATAAATATAGTTAAAATTACTTCTAGAATGATTTACATGACTGACTTGTTGAATTTTGTGATTTTTGCCATTGTTAAGCATTTTGACCGGAACTAGCTGCAGAATGCAGACATTCTGTAGCTAACCGGCGATTCTGTAGCTACCTTCATGTTTGAGTATGTTCCAGGTGGCCTCTTGAGAAAAACCGCATATGGGCATGATCCACGTCATGTCTACATGGTTCGTTGCTCATCATGGAGGAGGAAATGAATTCTGGGTAAGGTTTTGAACGTGGGAAACACATTTATGAAGGAAGACTCCTACTAGGACTGTCTCAGTCCAGATGTCTTTTCTTCTTCACGCAGCCACTTCAAAGAGTTCCTAACGTGATTCCGATAAGGAAAGACAGCGTTCCTGAATTGTTGCAAATATTGTTATGTGCATTTGCTTTATAAACACTCGGGAGACCGAGAGCTATGTTAGAGATTTTATGTTAGATTTGATGCTAGATTTTGTTTAGACTCTGTGCTACATTTCTGAAGACGCAGAGTGTTATGTTCAAACTATTTCATCTTTAATGGTTGCATAAAGTATTTCCTTTTGGAAGGCGTGACGAATTTGGAGGCCACGTCGCCAAGGGTAGAGGCCCCCGCCTGTACGGATTTCTTTTGCGTAAATTAGATAAGTTTTCCTAGCTGCCTTTACGTTTTGCATTTGAATTGGTAGTTGTTTTGTTTTAGCTACTGTAGTCGTATTCATTCTAGCTCTTCCACAAGAAGACACTCTTCCAACAGAATAAAATGATGAATGTTGAATGACTATGGTATTGTAGGATAGGAGTTGAATTTGTAGTTGTTTTAACTAGCTACCGTAGTCATATTCGTTCTAGCTCTTCCACAAGAAGACACTATTCCAACAGATTAAAATGATGAATGTTGAATGACTATGGTATTGTAGGATTAGGAGTTGAATTTGTATTTGTTTTAACTAGCTACTGTAGTTATATTCATTCCAGTTCTTCCACAAGAAGACATTATTCCAACAGATTATAATGATGAATGATGAATAGCTATAGTACTGTAGGAATTAGTTGTAGTTTTTTCTATTCACTATCATAGTTACACTTGTTCTAATCACTCTTCCACAAGAAGAAATTCTTCCAAGACATCCTTAAGAAGTTCAAGACATGACCGTGATAATGAATGATTTAGTTGTGTGTTTGTACTAAGTATCATCTCTGTTCTTGCTCTTAAACGCTTGCCCAAGACATCATAATGACGAGTAGGATATGGATGTGATAACTTAGTTTTTCATTTGCTTTCTGTTCATTTGCTTTCAATTGCATACAATTACACAGTCAGAATTGTTCTACCCCTTCCAAAAGAAGGAACTCTTCCAAAATATCACTAATGATGAACAAACAGATTGTGTAACTTCATAGAATAATGCATGTTAGTATAGTTAGAATGCTCCGGAGTTTCATTGCATTTAATTCATGTTCAGTTACTTTGTTTCAAAGTTTGATGATGACTTATAGTTCAACATTGTTCTAGTTTAGTAGCATCTTAGGTTCATTCTTAGATTAACTCATTGCACTTGCATCTCATATTCAAATTGTCATCCATTACACAATAGATTACTCTAGTTGTTAGGATTAACAAGACAGCCTTCATTATTCACAAACATCTTCTTGTTCTAAAAACTACAACTGATCCATAGCCATAGGAACAGAAGACAACATCACTATAAGATCTGAAATTTCTCTGCAATTTCCTCATCATTTTATAAACAGGGCTCTTCCTCAAAAGAACTACTTTGAAAAAGAAACCAATAACTCTTTGAGTAAAGGTTCTGTGATATTCAATTGAATTTCAGAATAGAACTAGGAATTAGTCATAGAATAGATGAGCTTAGAACAAAATGTTGCATCAGGGTAAGATTAGTGTTTAACTGTTTAGTTAGAGGACTTGCATATCTAGTGGTCATTTCTCAAGTTTAGTTTGTGTCATTTACCTAAAAAGTCATTATCAAGCTTTTGCTTTTATTTTAGTCATAGTTCAGATTCTGCTTCATTGTTTCCAATTGCATTTACCATTCCATACATTAGGCTTAACTCTGTTTTTGACCACCAACTTCTTTCCATTAGTTTTCTAGGCATTTTCATTGTGAGCATAAAACATCAAAAGACCAAAAACATCATAAATCAACATAAAAGACCAAAAACATCATAAAACACTACACACAACGCATTAGGAAACAAGCACCTAGGTACATATGGTACACTTCACTTCAGCAGTTTACAAATCCCGGTTGACAAT
Source organism: Pinus albicaulis (assembly GCA_034641835.2). NCBI lineage: Eukaryota > Viridiplantae > Streptophyta > Pinopsida > Pinales > Pinaceae > Pinus > Pinus albicaulis. Next base: position 14,690 of record JAXQQM020059200.1, on the reverse strand, counting down.
TAAATGAGCTCAGTTTAGGAGACTAGACTGAGACCCAACATTTTGGCGCCGTTGCCGGGGAAGTGAAAACTAGGTAACCTTTTTTTCTTAGCATCCAAAAACAATTTTATGCGTAGGGAGAGAGATTCAAGGGGAAGATTTATAAGCAGCAGAGGCAGAAGTTTGATATCTAGAACACCACTTGTTTCATCTAGATCCAGAGCTAGTACACCTTCAACCCAAATCCATCTTCCATCCTTTACTGATCCTGGACTTCTAGAAGATCTAAGGTCACCTATTCCATTAGAGAAACCTTCCACTTCATCCACTGAACCTGCCATAGAAGAAGATCCAAAAACTCTTGTTGGGGATACAAACCTTTCTACTTCCACATGAGAGTCAACCATGGCAGAAGAAGGAGGAGGAGGAGTTGTTAATGGAGAACACACATTATTTGGAGGAGGTAGAGGTAGAGGTAGAGGAGAAGGAGGAAGAGGAGGTAGAGGTGCATATGGAGGAAGAGGTAGAATAGGAAGCTCTTTTGGGTTCCCTATACTTGATGGAGAAACCAATACAACCATGAAAAACATTTCACCTTCTGTCCTTCCGAACTTCTATGGACTTAAAACTGAGGATCCCGAAACTTTCTTATTCGAATTTGAAGTACTGTGTAGGACTTATGACTACCTTCAAGATGCCCAAAAATTGAAATTATTTCCTTCAACTCTGAAAGGAGCAGCATTGAAGTGGTTTATGAGCTTAAGCAGTAGTTCCATTAGGACATGGGAAGACATGAAACAAGTATTTCTAGAGAGATACTTGGATTATTGTATGCCGGTTAATCATAAGGAAGAAGTGTTCAAGATGTTACAAAAAGAAGATGAAAACTTAGAAGATTTGTTGGAAAGATTTAAATACAACATAAAAAGGGCACAAATGGAAAACTTAGATCAAGACACTTTAAAAGCTCTTTTGTTGAAAACAATTAGGGATGAATGGTTGGATATCCTTAACATGATGGGAAAAGGGGATATATCACAACTCACATTACCTGAAATATCTGAGTTATGTATCAACCTTTCCAGAGGGTAATCTAAAACTGTCAAAGGTCCAAGAGATCCCGCTCTTGCAAGGGCAAGTAAATCTGCTTCTGGGACAGTAAGTAGATCAGAAATAGGACACATGCTTGATGATTTTAAATCTGACATCTTAGGGAGTCTTAGTGAACAAATAGACACCCTCAAGAGACAAAACAAGCAAAAGGCTGAATCTGATGCCTTGGCAATCTTTTGTCCCAAATGTAGGAAGAAACATGCCTTGAGAGATCTCGTTTCTAGATGTAAAAGTAGAAACCTGTGCTATTTGTGCTGAGAAACATGAGACCAAGAGTTGTCCTTCTCTTCCTGGTCTCAAGGCTGTTTTTCAAGAAGAAACTCCTACAGATTCCACAGAATCTCTTAACTTTGTATCCAGAAGACCTTGGCAGGGATCTCAGACACAAGGATTCCATGATCAAATGTATAATCAACCTCCACCTTGGAATTCTTGGCAGCAACCTTGGCCCCAATTTCAAAATCAAGCTCAAGCTTGGGCACAAGGATCACAAGGTCCCTATGGAAGATACTCTCCATATTATCAGTATCCACCATCCTATCCACCATATCCACATTTTTATCCTCAAAATCCTCAACAAAATTTTCCTCAAAATCTTCAACAAAAATTTCAACAAAATTCTCAACAACATCATCTGAACCAACCTCATCAAAATCAACCACTTCCATTACCATTCCCTCAAAAATCCAATCAATTACCAGCTCAGCCCATACCAAACCCCAATAATAAGAACCCCCAGAATACATACATGATAGAAGGACAACAATTTCCAACTTATTTAATTACTCCTCTGGACCTTAGTGATGTTCAACTTAGGTCTGGAAGGATACTTGAGAAGAGGAAACCTTCTGTGATCATACAAGAACAAGATAATTCTGAGGAAGACTCCCTACGGGTTAATAAAAGTCTTGAGGAAGGTACATCCTTTCAAGGCCAAAACATTGAAAAACTGAAACAAAAAGATCCAATAAGCCCAACTCCAATATTAGAGCAACCATCCACATCTACTTCTATACCTCCCTTTCCGGAAAGATTACAAATTGACAAAGGTGTAGAAAAACAAATAATGGTGCCTAATTATGATTTCTTGAATGAATTGAGAAATGTTTGCATTAAAATTCCATTATTGCAAGCCATCAAGGAAATCCCAATTTTAGCCAAAACAATAAAGGAATTGAGTATGAAGACAACAAGAAAAAGAATAAGAGAAACCAAGAAAATTGAACTGGTAGGACAAATAGCAGACATTATGATGGGTAAGATTACTATTCCAAAGTATCTTGACCCAGGAAATCCAGTTGTCAAAATTCACATCAATGGAATTGAAATTCAAAACACACTCATTGACTTAGGAGCAGCAATAAATATCATGAGTGGACAAATCATGGACAAACTGAAACTTCCTAATCTTCTCTTTACACCCACACTATTACAACTAGCAGATAGATCTGTGATCAGACCAGATGGGGTAATAGAAGATATTCCAGTGTCCCTAGACTCTTGGGAGTACCCTGTGGATTTCATGATCCTGACACCCAAGAATAATCTAGGAGGCCATCCTGTTATACTAGGAAGACCTTGGTTGGCTACAGCTGATGCTTTTATTAGTTGTAGGTCCGGTGATATGTATATTTTTGATGGTAGTTCAACAAAGAAATTCACTTTATATCCTCCAGCTAGGACAATTACAGATCTGGATGACACTCAATGGATAGAGGATGAAGAATATTTACAACCACTCTTCACAATTTCAGAAATTAGTGAAGATAATCAAATTCTGAATACTCTAGAAAACTTTGAATCTTCTCCATAACATAAACTAGAATCATTTCAAGAGAGATCCAATATTGAGTTCTTGTCATCTAGGCAGATGTCTCTTCATTCTATGGACAAATTTGGCAGCTCTACAAGTGAAATTTTTCCAGGCAAAACCTTGAACATAAACAAAAACCTAGAAAAATCTCAACAAGAAGAGTTAGTCAAAGTATTACAGAGACATTCTTCTGCATATGCATGGGAATACACCGACATGAAAGGGATAAGTCCCAAGACTTGTACTCATCACATCTATATAGAGGCAAATTGCAAACCAATCAGACAACCTCAAAGACGGATGAATCCAAATCTTAGGGAAATCGTCAAGGAAGAATTACAAAAATTGTTAAATGTTAACTTCATCTATCCTATTTCAGATAGTCAGTGGGTTTCCCCTTTAGTAATTGTACCTAAGAAAAATGGAAAATGGAGGGTGTGTGTTGACTATCGAGAACTGAATAAAGCTACTCTTAAAGACCATTTTCCTTTACCTTTCATAGATCAAGTATTAGATACATTAGCAGGTAAAAAGTACTTTTCATTCCTGGATGGGTTTAGTGGTTACAATCAAATCCAAGTAGCACTTGAAGACCAAGATAAAACCACATTTACTTGTCCTTGGGGTACCTATTCCTACCAAGTATTACCATTTGGATTATGCAATGCACCTGCAACATTCCAAAGGGCGTATTAGGAATTTTTTCTGATCTGATACATGACTGTGTAGAGGTGTACATGGATGATTTTACAGTTTATGGGGATACATTTGAAGAGGCTTTAGAAAACTTGGAAAAGGTCTTAAAAAGATGTCAAGAAGCAAACCTTTCTCTTAGTCATGAAAAATGTTTTATGATGTTCACCGAAGGTATTGTTTTAGGGCACCACATTTCAGGGGATGGGATTAGAGTTGATGAGGCGAAAGTTGAAGTTATTTCTAACCTATCCATTCCAAGTTGTCAAAGAGATGTTAGAATTTTTCTAGGATTTACAGGGTATTATTGGAGATTTATAGAAAACTTCACCAAAATAGCATCTCCTCTCTTCAAATTACTCACCAAAGATTGTGAATTTAAGTGGACTTCTGATTGCCAGTTAGCTTTTGAAACCCTGAAAACCAAAATTTCCGAAGCACCTATATTAAGGGGACCTAACTGGAAGTTACCTTTTCATATCTCGACAGATGCTTCCGATACAGCTCTGGGAGCAGTATTGGGACAGAAAGATTTAATTCCCTATGCCATCTATTATATCAGTAAAAATTTGACTCCTGCAGAGTTAAACTATACTGTAACTGAAAAAGAGTTTTTAGCTGTTGTTTATGCCATTAACAAATTTAGACACTATATAATAGGCTATGAAACTTTTATTCACACTGATCATTCTGCCATTAGATATTTAATGAATAAATCAATCACTAATGGTAGAGTTATAAGATGGTTGTTATTATTGCAAGAATTCAACATTACTATTCTAGATAGGCCTGGAAAACAAAACACTGTGGCTGACTTCCTGTATAGAATTCAAAATATCAAAGATGACACTCCGGTTGAAGATCAATTTCCTGATGAATATCTTTTTGCAGTTTCTACTCAAACTCCATGGTTTGCTGATATTGCTAATTATTTAGTTTCAGAAAAATTTCCTTCAATTATGAATGCAAGGGATAAAAGAAAAATCATTAATGATAGTGCAAGATATTCATGGGTCGCTAATGAGTTGTACAAGACAGGTTCATATTTGATCATTAGAAGGTGTGTTCGTGAAGATGAGATGCCTGAAATTCTCAAGGCATGTCATGATGAACCTTGTGGCGGACACTTTGCAGATAAGAGGACAGCCTATAAGATCCTTAATTTAGGATATTATTGGCCATCTTTGTTTAAAGATGCAAGGGAGTATGTAAAAAGGTGTGACAATTGCCAAAGGGTAGGGAAACCTTCTCCTTCAGGTGAGATGCCATTACAACCTCAGGTACACATTGAACCTTTTGAAAAATGGGCTTTGGATTTTGTAGGACCTATTAGTCCTCCATCAAGACAAAAGAAATACATATTAGTTTGCACCGATTATGTTACTAAGTGGGTAGAAGCTAAACCATTACTTGTTGCTAATGAATCATCTGTAGTTACTTTTCTTTTTGAGGATATTTTTACTCGTTTTGGTGTCCCAAGGGAAATTGTTACAGATCAATGAGCTCAATTTACATCAAGGCTAGTGGAGCAAATGATGGAGAAGTACAAAATCAGACATAGAACATCTACTCCTTATCATCCACAAGCAAATGGTCAAGTGGAATCCACTAACAAAGTCATTGAAGGTATCCTAACAAAGACTTTTCATCTACATAGAAGAGATTGGGTAGATAGGCTTCCTGAAGCCTTGTGGGCCTATAGAACTACATGGAGAAACACAACATGCCATACTCCTTATGAGCTTGTTTATGGGAAGCAAGTTTTGTTTCCTATAGAGTTCCAAATTCAAACATTCAAGATGGCAGTTCAGCTAGGACTTGATCTAACGGAGGCACAAAAGCATGGACTGGAGAAAATTAATGAATTGGATGAGATCAGACAAGATGCAGTTCAGAAAACAAGTCTAGTCCAACAGCAAAGGGCTAGATGGCATGACAAGTACATCAAGGAGAAGAAATTAAAAGAGGGTGACTGGGCTCTCTTGTTTGATTCAAAATTCAAGGATTTTCAAGGGAAATTTCAGACACATTGGCTTGGGCCATATGAAATTGTTCGAATTTTTGATAATGGGGCAGTAAAAATCAGAATTATAGATGAAGAGGAGGTCACTTTTCTTGTGAATGGTCATAGACTGAAGCTATACCACAAGCCACTCTCAAGAGAAGAGTTTGTCAAGAAGTTCCAAGAAGACAATGATGTGAAGTTAATGAAGAAGAGTCTCTCTTCTTCATCAACTTGATTAAATTTTCTGAAGCATTTCTCTTTTGAAAAAATAAAAATAAAGGTATAAACATGAAAACCAATCATTGATTGGCATGTTTATACAGAAAAGATAGGGTGAAAATCAGAGTCTCTCTGACACTCTAACTTTTCCCATTTTTGTTTTTATAAGCAGCTGTTATAAAAATCATAAGTACAGTTCCATAGTACTTATGATTCATTTCATCTCACTCCATTCACTTATTCATCCATACTCCATCTCATCCATCATTCATATTTCACTCCATTCCACATTTCATTCATATCATTCCATCTTCCATCCATCTCATTTTCATGTCAAAACACAGAATTTGATATCTTGCTGTAAGTGAATAAAAATATGCCATGAATTGCAGTACAGCCCTTATGTTCCTTCATTCCATTTCATGAAATGAATCCATCTTATTCCATTATCCACTTCATACATATCATAATCCATCATCCATTCTCATTCATACCACATAAAATTTCACCCATACTCCAAAAACATTTCATTTTCATGATTAAAGTGTTCTACAGGAACATTCTGCAACTCAGTGGACATTCTGCAGCTGATCAGCCTTTCTGCAGCCCGATAGTCTTTCCGCAGCTACAAATCCTGAAGGCATCAACTAGCAGACATCAGAATTACAACAAAGTGACCCAGTGTATTCATGAATCAAAAGCATCAAGAAAATTATGAAGACTCCTCCAGAGATGAGCAGAGAAGACAAAGGCTACAAAAATCAAATAAAGGGCAGAGGTAACAAATTTAAATTACGATGGCATTTCATAAAAGTTTAGCATAGTTTAGTTGTGGATTATTCAAAAGGTTGTTTTAATTGTTTTATTGATCAAACACCAACAAACCCTCTACAGACTTTGTATTAAAATCTTCCATTTCAAAATTCATATCCGATAGCATTTAAGCGGTGAAATGGCCAAAGCATTTGAATTTTCCACGTCTCTTAACCAAAGTATTTAATGATGATGATTCCCTCTGCCGTCGTAAAATCCTCCGCCGTCTCCTCAATCATTAATACAATCCCTCCACCTCACTCCACTACTCTATTCCGTGACCATTTGCCATAACTTCATTCCGTAGCCGGTATTCCATTCCGAAGACAGAGATATTATTATCACCAAGAGCAGAGCTAAAGGATATCAGTTTGAACATCATTGAGCATTGTAAACGCAGAGCAGAGCAGAAGAGGTAAATTTGGAAGTATAACAGTGTGAGGACTCAAAGCCACTTGATCCCGTGGGCAGATAGCATATCACTGTGGACGGAATTTGAAGCATTTTCACTATCAACTCAGAATTGTAGCCGTGTAGAGTTTGAAGTCTGTTGTTACTAGAGACAGAGATGTTGTAGTGTTGAGTTTGAAGCATACCATTTGCTACTAGAGACAGAGGTGTTTTCAGTGATTGAGTTTGAAGTCTTTTTGTTACCAAAGACAGAGGTGTTGCAGTATTAAAACTGAAACCATTTGCTACTAAGAGCCAGAGGTATTGCACAAAAAGAAATTTGAAGCCATCTCCCACTGTCTATCAAAGACATATCAGTTCGAAATTTGAAACTGCTTTCATGATCAAACAGAAGCATATCAGCCAGAGGTTTTGAAGCTGTTGCCACTATAAATCAGATGTATGTCATTCCAAAATTGAAGCCATTTTCATTTAGAGCTTGAAGCCATTTTAATCCGAAAGTGAAAGTCATTGTTTTGTGGGTAGAGAAGAGTGTTAATTTGATATTGAAAAAAAAATCATGGGTTTCATCGTAAGGACTGAACCTGTGGGTTCAAAATATTTAGAAGGTTACCCACAATGCAAATAAATGTTACAACAAATAGGATGGCTTCAATTTTTGGAAAAATTTAATGGCTTCCATAAGGAAGTCACTAAAACATTTGCAAGAGCATTTCAAGGAACTGAAGTTGAAGTAGGGGATGTTAAGTTTACTGTCACTGAAGTTTTTATTGCAGAGGCTACAGGATTGCTCAGAACTGGAGAGAGATGGTTTAAAAATAGAGAATTTCACAATGACTCCTGGAAACAAATTTTAAAATCACCAAATATGGATGTTAGTGTATTCAAGAAAGGAATTCCCAGTACTGCATTGAAAAACAAATGGAGAAACATATTACTTCTTTTACAAAAATTTATTACATGTGAGGGTAGATATGGGACATTTTATGTCTACCACATCAAACTAATGATGCATTTCCTGGGAGAAGACTTAAACCTACCATATTTCTTGCTTCAAATTCTGAAGAAGATGGCTTCCTGTGTTCAGAGAAGAGTTCAATTTTTAGATACAACCCTGTATCATCATGGTTTGGTCAAAATTTTGATTGAGCATCATCTAGCTAAAATAAATGATACATGGGATGATTTCTTAATAAGAAATCATTTTGAAGAAGCAAAAGAACCATCACCTGAACCACATCCCACAAAGAGAAGTAGGAAATGGAGGACTTCAAAAGGTAAAATTGACAAACCAGTTCAAGAGAGCAGTGAGGAAGTCATTTTAGAGAAGTTGACTCGAATCAAGAGGCAACTTAAGGAAGAGAAGATAATCAAGGAATCTGCTACAGAGAAAGGAGAGGGGTCCTCTCAGCCTAGGAGAAGCCACAGATTAAAGGGAAAACTGAAGAAAACACCAATCAAACAAATAGGGGTAATCAATATTGAAGATGAAGAAACACCCATTGAAGAGGATGATGAAGAGGATTTTTATGAAGGAACCCCTGAAATTGATCCTGCTCAACAGGAAATTTATGACTATGTGGAAACTTTGGAGAGGAGAGCTTCAGAAAGCAGAGAGAGAACCCCCAGTCCTCCACTGTCTGAAATAGATATATTAAGGAGGGATAGGTATGAGTTGGAATTACTGAATAGACACATCAAAAATGAGAATGAAATTCTCAAGGATCAAATCAAGCTCAAAACTAATATGAACTCAACCTTATCCCTGCATATAGACAAAGTGGAGAAGACCAATGAGAAGTTGAAGACAAGGAACAAAAAGCTAATCAGGGCACTCACTAACCTCAGGTTCAAACTTGTTATCAGGAAACCCAGAAGACCTCTAGCTTCCAGACAAAGGAGAAGAAGGGGATTAGATGTCCTTGCAGAAGCCTCTGAATTCATAGGATAATTTGCATGAGGACATGCAAAGAGACAACAGTGGGGGTATGTTGAGCCTCAAATTTGTGCTTTCCTTCACCTCATTTTACCTCATCTTCCCTTGTCCATTTCTATTTTAAACCCAATTGATCAATAAATATAGTTAAAATTACTTTTAGAATGGTTTACATGACTGACTTGTTGAATTTTGTGATTTTTTCCATTGTTAAGCATTTTGACCGGAACTAGCTGCAGAATGCAGACATTCCGTAGCTAACCGGAGATTCTGCAGCTACCTTCGTGTTTGAGTATGTTCCAGGTGGCCTCTTGAGGAAAACCGCATATGGGCATGATCCACGTCGTGTCTACATGGTTTTTTGCTCATCATGGAGGAGGAAATGAATTCTGGGTAAGGTTTTGAACGTGGGAAACACATTTATGAAGGAAGACTCCTACTAGGACTGTCTCAGTCCAGATGTCTTTTCTTCTTCACGCAGCCACTTCAAAGAGTTCTAACGTGATTTGGATAAGGAAAGACATTGTTCCTAAATTGTTGTAATTATTGTTACGTGCATTTTCTTTAAAAACTCTTGGGAGACCGAGAGCTAGGTGAGAGATTTTATGTTAGATTTTCTGCTAGATTTTGTTTAAACTCTGTGTTACGTCCTTGAAGACACAGAGTGTTATGTTCAAACTATTGCATCGTTAATGGAGCAGACAAAGTTATTTTGAAGGCGTGATTTAATTTGGAGTTGAATGCCGTCAAGTGGTAGAGGGCCCCTGCCTCTTGCACGGATTTTTTTTGCGTAAATTAGATAAGTTTTCCTAGCTGTCTTTACGTTTTGCATTTGAATTGGTAGTTGTTTTGTTTTAGCTACTGTAGTCGTATTCATTCTAGCTCTTCCACAAGAAGACACTCTTCCAACAGACTAAAATGATGAATGTTGAATGACTATGGTATTGTAGGATAGGAGTTGAATTTGTAGTTTTTTTAACTAGCTACCGTAGTCATATTCGTTCTAGCTCTTCCACAAGAAGACACTATTCCAACAGATTAAAATGATGAATGTTGAATGACTATGGTATTGTAGGATTAGGAGTTGAATTTGTATTTGTTTTAACTTGCCATCGTAGTTATATTCATCTCCAGCTTCTTCCACAAGGAAGACATTCTTCCAACGTATTATAAAAAGAATGATGAGAATAGCTAGCTTAGTGCGAAATTAGTTAGAAGCTACATATTCACTATCACAGCGACACTTGTTCTAATCACTCTTCCACAAGAAGAAATTCTTCCAAGACATCCTTAAGAAGTTCAAGACATGACCGTGATAATGAATGCTTTAGTTGTGTGTTTGTACTAAGTATCATCTCTGTTCTTGCTCTTAAACGCTTGCCCAAGACATCATAATGACGAGTAGGATATGGATGTGATAACTTAGTTTTTTATTTGCTTTCTGTTCATTTGCTTTCAATTGCATACAATTACACAGTCATAATTGTTCTACCCCTTCCAAAATATCACTAATGATGAACAAACAGATTGTGTAACTTCATAGAATAATGCATGTTAGTTAGAATGCTCCGGAGTTTCATTTGCATTTAATTCATGTTCAGTTACTTTTTTTTAAGTTTGATGATGACTTATAGTTCAACATTGTTCTAGTTTAGTAGCATCTTAGGTTTATTCTTAGATTAACTCACTGCACTTGCATCTTATATTCACATTGTCATCCTTTGCACAATAGATTACTTTAGTTGTTAGGATTCACAAGACAGCCTTCATTATTCACAAACATCTTTTTGTTCTGAAAACTACAAGTGATCCATAACCATAGGAACAGAAGATAACAAGTATCTCTGCAATTTCCTCATCATTTTATAAACAGAGCTCTTCCTCAAAAGAACTACTTTGAAAAGAAACCAATAACTCTTTGAGTATAGGTTCTGTGACATTCAATTAAATTGCAGAATAGAACTAGGAATTAGTCATGGAATAGATGAGCTTAGCACCAAATGTTGCATCATGATAATATTAGTGTTTAACTGTTTAGTTAGAGGATTTGTATATTTAGTGATCATTTTTCAAGTTCAGTTTGTGTCATTTGCCTAAGAAGTCATTATCAAGCTTTTGTTTCTATTTAGTCATAGTTCAGATTTTGCTTCAGTGTTTCCAATTGCATTTTCCATTCCATACATTAGGTTCAACTGTGTTTTGACCACCAATTCCTTTCTATTAGTTTTTCTAGGAATTTTCATAAAACACCAAAAGACCAAAAACATCATAAATCAACATAAAAGACCAAAACATCGCGAAAACACTACACACAACGCATTAGGAAACAAGCACCTAGGTATATATGGTACACTTCACTTCAGCAGTTTACAAATCCTGGTTGACAATTAAATGAGCTCAGTTTAGGAGACTAGATTGAGACCCAACACGCACCACGAATTTTTTTTTTAAACGATTAATTTAAGTTAATTTAAAAATTTAATCCACTAAAAGGTTTAATTATTGAGAAACAATAATCTTACCTGTACATTTGCCATCGAGGAGGAATATTTGCTGAGGAATTGAAGAAACCAAATTTTCCCACCATTTTCGAAAATTCAAATTCCACACTATGGGAAATGGACGGTAGAAATGCATGTAATGGGAGCACTGATGGCAGGGAACCTCACACAAGACAAACTCACAACGATGCTTGAGAGGTCTGGAGCACTGAAGAATTAAAAATGACGTTTTTACGAATGGTAATTTTTTTTTTTAAAACCCTTTTTCGGTGCGCGGGTTTTTGAGATGCACTGGACAGTATTATCAATGGTGCACCGCACGTTGTTACAATGTTCTATATTATGGAGATGCACCAGGTCTATTTATACGTAGTGCACTGATGCGCTACAGTACTTAGACGCACCGGGAAAGTTTGTACGAAGAGCACGGTGTCTTGGTGTGCCAATTTTTAGTGCGCACCGGTGTGTTTTGATTAAAGCACACCGGTGTTATTTATGATGAGAAACTAACAGCAAAAAAAACATCCACAAAAGCCTCCACCAACCAACCTCCTCTAGAGACCTCCACTACAAATGGATATTTGGGCTATTTTTATAAGGGGTTCCTCAAAAAAATACATTAGAGGGTCTTTTCCTTGTAGTTTCCATTGGTCAATGTAACCACATCTCTCTTAGAAGATGAAATAATGGGAATTTTATTCTCTTCTTAAGTTGGTTGCCTTTGCTTAGATAATCTTGAAGTTCATTTCAACACAATGATGGGGGTATTGATCCAACATCAGTAATTAATCAAATAGGTACATAGCGAGGTTGATTTTGTTCGTGGTATATACTATGAATTTTTTATAGATCATCATTAGGTTTCTTTATGTAACTAATCCTTTGGAAACTTAAGTTCTCTTCCCATAAATGTAGAACACGGGATCCTCCCTGATCTCAATGCCTTAGTCCTTCATGGATTTTTGGGGAAAATTTATTTCTCTAAATACTGTCCTCCTACAGGTCCATAATATATGTATTATTTTTTTATTTTGGTGCTAGGAGTTTTTCTCAAGATTTATATTTTTCCAAATGATTATTTTTATTTATTTATTTATTTATTTTAATATATCCATAAGTATGAATATACATTTTTCTGGTTTAGAGTGACTATTTAAAAAAAATTAAAAAAATTCCTAGAAGATTCGTTAGATTACAGCAAGAATCCATCTAAATCCTTGTATATCTTGATATTCATAGAAAAAAAAATCCTTTGACTGTTCATCCCATCTAGTATATTGGTGTCTATATAGACATGTAACAAGAAGTAATTTAGACTTGTAAATTTTCAATCATAACTTGCTAGTAGAGAAAAATTAAATAGAGTTATGCATGAAAGACCATTTGGTCATGTTCCTAACTATCTATATAGTCTGTAATAACAAGGTCCCTATCAATAGATCCAATGCATCGTTAGAGAGACCGTTGATAGTAGTGTTGAGTTCTCTAAGGATGTGTGAAAAGGAATCTAGCCAAAAGAAGTTAGTGCTTCTCTAATATATTGTAAAATGGGACAAAGATAGATGAATTTAACATTTATCTTGTGATTGGCCCAATAAATCACGAATTTGGATTCCCCCATACCCTAGAGCTTTATAATTTTTTTGTGTGAAGTAATGACCAAGAGAGTGCACAAAGCCAAAAATTTTGCTTTTTTTTTAATGCCTCACCTAAGGGAATATCTAACATGTATGTTGAGAGAATGTGATAGAAAGAGAGCAACGCCAACCTCAATCCTAGGTGGATAATATTGTGTTGCGTCATCGAAAAATCCCCATGGGCAGGCATAAGTAAGCGAGGCATGATTGACAACTATCGTTTCTATGTCTTTGGGTCAATTTTGTGTTCCAAACATAACTTTTTTACTAGACCTTAAGTTGCCTCAGGTCCTAACCCACCATAGGATGTAGATAAGGATGCATGGAAAACCATTATAAGACTTAATAACTTTATCTATATCCATTTTTTGAGGCATTCTTCCAAGTACGAGTGTGGCCATGTTCCTCTTACGATCAACTTTTCTAGTAGAGTTGAATTGAATTGCACTATGTATGGGCATGAAATGAAAATGTGTGAGTCAATTTCAACAAAATATTTGCATAAAGGACAGAAGCTAGGACCATGCCAACACCTTTTTGCTGGATTGTCCTAGGTTAGAAGTTATTTTTTATTTTCCAACCAAATGGTAAGTTTTCATTTGAGAGGGGCGTGTACTTTCCAGATGGAACTCCACCACCATTTCTTTATTCCATGGGAAAGTGATTTCAATTATGACTCATATCCCAACTTTGCGGTAAAATCTTGATTGCTAGCATTTTTTGAGAAAATTAGAAAATATTTAATATCATCCTTTAGTTTTATGAAATTTAAGACTAGGAGATTGGTATAATTTCCATCTAGTTAGTCCCCATTCTTGCGGTTTCTATGCCTTAGCCACTGTAAGAATATATATGCATGATTGGTGACGGTGATGTTACATGGATAAATCCTTCTTGCGAACAAGAACAATCTCCCTAGTATCCTAATGATATTTAGAAACAAACAACCAAATGTAAACCATTTTCTCTAGACCATTTTGATTCAAAATTATAAATTAACTAAGAGGAGATGCTCCTACCTAAAGTCCAACCCTTGCTGTAATCTTCAATCTAGTTGCTCCAAAAGAGGTCAATTCAACATGTAAAACCTGCAATCAAAGACAGGAAAAAGGATTAAAAGCACCTGCAAGATATAATAATCCAGAAACACTAATCTATCTCAGTGATCAAGGAATCCAAGAATTAAATTACTCAAACAGATACATGAACAACTTAATGAGGAAATAGAATCCATTTGTATTAACTTGTATGATAAGAAGTAACCTTACAACCTTGTTGCCTTGATGTCATACAGGTTCTTCTGGGGTCCTGAACAGTCGTTTTCCTTTGGTATGACAAGCCTTCTCCTCTCTAAACTAGCATGAAACTATGGATATGAGTATGTGATCTTTCTCATACCAATGATGCCAAGTATAGAGAGTATAATTTCTTCAGCAATTCTCTTCTATAAGTTAAGAAGTACCCTTGAGACTGAAATATGACTTCAATTTATAGGAGAATGAAGGAGGTTTCAGTTCCATAAAGAGGGGGATAAAGTCCTCTCATAAAGGGATTTTAGCTCCGAATACCA
>JAXQQM020090266.1:0-38294 GCA_034641835.2 Pinus albicaulis | reverse complement strand
TGTCATTTTTATACTCATTTCCTCCATTTTCTTCCATCATTTCTTCCTTTTTGACCTCCAACCTAGGGACCATACTTGCCTTTTTCCTTTCATTTATCTTGAAACAATGTAAATTTACCTTGTTTCATTAAATTTCCATTCTCGTTAGTTATTATGATGTATTGTTCTTTTTTTTCGCCAATTGATATGAAAATTAGGAGAAGTTCTTTGTCCTTTTTGCTATTATTTCATATACTATTTCAGGAAAATGGACCTCGAGCATACATGCGCATAGAACCAGTTGGAAGCATGTTGTTACAACATGTTGTTACATGGAATTTTTACCACACACAGAGTCGACACCTTGGTTGTCACATCTTTTGTTGTTACACCGCGATGTTGTCACAGATCCACTGCTACAATTGCGTTGTTTTTTGCGTATTGCTAAATTTAGGATGTTGATTTGTCTTTGAAATTTGTTATGCTACAATTTTTGCATTCAAACGAAAACTGTAGGAGTTATCATGTATTTTTATTTAGAATAACAACTTCAGGCAATTTTGGTTGAAATCAATGCTTTCCCATTCAGGATTTTTTTTGAGGGAATCGATTGTAACTATATTTGACTTATTTTGATCAGCATGAGAATCAGGAGATTATCATGACTGATTTATTCCTCATTTTATGGATATGTAATTATTATATAAACACTGAGACCTTCAAGGTCGGGACTTTAGCATGGAACAATATCGCCATTTTCACTCTATAAATTTTGATGATAATAATACATAATATTGTGTTGTTGCTGTTACATGTGTTGATTGATCTAATTTTCATTTAGTTCTCATTTCCTCTTGCACCCTACTACAGAGGAAGGGCCCTCCTCTTTATCAGGAATTGAAATTCTAAGGTAGCTCTATTATATCTTATATTTATTTTTGCACATTCGTAGAGTGCCATTGTTGTTGTGTCAGTTGTAAGTAGATCTGCTTCAATTCTAGGTATTTATTATCTTTTTACATAGATCCAATTATAGGTAGCATCTGGTGTAGTTAGTGTGTGGCGTGCTAGATATTGATTTATCAAAAGTTTGATTACATTCTTGTAGATACGTTTTATTCATGTGTAATATTCCAAAATTAGCATGCAGCTAATTGGAATATTGATTTTTGCTTTTGACACTTAGGAGATGAATAAATGGCTAAGGAGGCCCATACATTTCAAAAATAGGAATAAAATACCTCATAATGTGAGAAGGGATCATCATAAGAGTTGGATTTCACACCCTCATGTGTGGAAAGGGGCATTTTCATATGGACAAGGTCAAGTTTGACCAAGTCAACAACGTTGGAATAGAAAGTGGAAAATCATCTATGGAGACAACGCAGAAAGAGTGGGAGGAATATTCCTTGGTGGAGGAAACCCTAATGAGTGGGACCCAAGGTGAGAGGGCTACCATCTGTATAAAAGGAGGGCAAGTCAGCCATAGGAAGGATATGTTATGGATTATTTATTTTTTGGTCTGCATGACTATTGTGCATTCTTTAGTTGTTTAGTTGAGATTCTTGTGCTGCTTAGCCCAGGTGTTCCTGAGCAGGAATCCCATCTCCTTTCTTGTGAGGCCTCTTAAGGGAGATTTCACTTCATTTCTCCACACCCAGGCTTGAGGCCAAGCTACCTCCTTCAGGTACAACGTTATTTCTGCAGGGTATAATGTTGTGTTGCACGGTGTTGCATCGAGGGTTCACAACACCACTTTTGGAGCTTGTTTTTTGAGAGGAGGAAGCTTTCTCTCCTTTAGGAGATCAGTGAGGAAGACTTTGGAGTTGATTTCAGATCTTGCAACTTGGCCAACCTATTTTCCATCTCTTACATTGCAGTCCCTTGCAGGAACTGCGTCATTTCTCATAGTGTTGCAGTAAGAGGGTTAAAACCTTTGGCTTTGAGCTAGTTTCTTAGGGAAAGGGTCAATCCTTCTCCCAGAAAGCTAATAAAAGGAATTTTCATATAATTCTTATATCATTAATCTATATGTATGAAAATCTATATTAATACTGTGTTATTTTAGAGCTAGTTATGCAGATCTACTCTCTTGTACTCATTCTTTCATGAAACCCTTGCCGAGTTATCTCAATAATGTATTAAGGAGGCTAGATCTCTATTTTCTTGGTAATTTGATTAATAAAACTCTATATATGTGGTTATATATCATATTCTAGTATAAAACCTCTTATAATCACGCTGTCACTTGCTTCAGAAATTCTGTATGGTGCAAGTCATGGGATTTGGGTGTTTTTAAGCCATATTGGGACCACGAGATCTGTTTAGCTTAGAAAAAGGGATTTGTTTATGATACCCTTCTGAATGTGAGGGCCATAATACATGAACTAAGGGATCTAAGTGCTATTTCTCATTGTTATAGCGTAATTTTTTGGAAATAACGTTTTTATGGTCTATATTACTGAATTTTCCAATTTGGGATATTGCAGTGGTATTGGAGCATAATCTTGGCTAAGCCCGTGGAATCTCAGCCATTATGCTATCAAGAAGAAAATAATTTTAAGATATGAACATAAAATATAAAAAGAAGACTCCATTCTTTGGAGGAAGAAAGGAGGAGAGACTTTCAACGTTTCTTTCTCAAACTTTACAGAGAATTCATGGAGATCTTAAGAAGATGAGGAAGGAGATGTGTAGAGAATCTCCAAGAGAGTTTGAATCAGAAGCAAAATAAATATTTTCATATGACGAGTGTGAGCATGTAGCCACACACTATGATGCATAGCGCAGTCATATGCCCAGATTTGCTATGAGGGAGATAGAAGAAGAAGAAATGCTTAGGAGGTAAAATCTTAGTGATTTTCTGCAAGAGTATGAATCTCAAACTAAGAATTTGAGAGATCATATCACTTTTCTAGAGTTTTACAAGATCAAGGTGGAGAGAAGCAAGCAGCATAATATGAGTAGATTTTTCCTATCTACTTTTGATGGTTCACCTACATGTTTGGCAAGGGCTTGGGTGGAGGAGCTAGACACCAATTTGCAGCAGCACCAAATTTCTGAAGATGAAGCCATCAAATTTGCAGCGCAAAATTTTGGAGGTAAGGCCTATGCATGGTGGATATTTGAGTCTTTTTCTTTGAAAAATGCAAATACTTCTTCTTATGCAAGGTTCACTAAGAAATTAATGGAAAGATTTGATAAGAAACATTCTGAAACACATGTGGTGGAGCTAAACAAACCAAAACAAACAAATAAAATGCATATGTTTGAGGAACCTATAAAATCAACTCCACTTGAGAAAACCATTGAGGATGCTGACATCTTGCATCATACCTTGCTAGAGGCAAGACCTCTATCTCATATTCTTGAACAAGATGGCATGGAAGAGAAGGTTGGGGGCAACAACGTTGTCACATCTAGAGCATATCAAGCACCTCATGCAAAGGTAGAGGGAGCACATGCTCCAATAAGAGGTATTCTTGTATCATTGCCAGTAATTCCCCAGGATCTCATATGTGGAGATCAAGGCAAAACCCATGATCGACATGTGCCTTTGTTGACAGATTGTGAAACCATGCAGATGGAAGGAGGTAGGGAGAATGATCAACATCATATGATGAGGAGAAAACACACCTATCTATTTCATAGGATCGATGCACATAAGAGGGAGGCTGGGTTGCTCAATGATGGCAGGGACAAATCTGTCCATCCATATATGCAATCTACTCTTGATCTTGATGTCTCACTGCATGGAGGCATTTCACCGCGGAGACCACCAGATCAACAGATGATGAGGGATGCTTCACATTTTGAGGCATCACTCATTGATTTTAAAGGAGTGGAGGCCTTGGGAGATCTTGGTACAGCGCTGAGTGTCTTGGGGAGACTCAAGGAAAGGAGAGGCATTCTCTTGACATAATCATTACCCACTCTCATTCCAGGTTTTGCGCTGTGGTAGAAGCAACATGGGAAGGATAACAACCTTCCAACTTGCATCTTTGGCATGGGAGATGTCAAAGAGGAGGGCAGCCATATGAGAGATGTTCTTTGTGATAGATCATCAGCGCTGTCACTATGGAGGATAGATCCATATTGTAAATCCCAGCTATTGGTGGATTATTCTAAGGATCCTTTTACTTGAATGATATTGGATGACCAGTTGCATGAGGAGGGATATTAAGTCAGATATGGGGACATCTGCTATCATGGTAGGATCTTCTTATCCAGAGCTTCCACGCCCAAGGAGAAGTTACTACAAGCAGCTCATGAAGATTTCCTTTTCAACCACACTTTTTCCATGAGAGCATACCACACCATCATGGAGGGGTACATTTGGGAATGCTTTGAGGAGGAGATATATCAGCATTTGAGGAGATGCAGGGATCATGTGGATATGGAGGAGATACATAAATCTTTGGAAAAGTTAACACAACCACCTCTTTTCTCTTTGAGAATGAGAGGGGATTCATCTATGAGCCACTCCATTTGCATGGGAAAAGCATATGGTAAGGGTACTGTTTGGTTGCATAATGATTTATATATTGAATATATGCATTCCTTAGCCATATATTTCTAGGAAATTGCTTCAAGAAGGAACATTATTTCTTCTAGAATTCATGGTCTATTTGAGACCATAAGCAACATTGATGATGGCCACTCCCTAGAAGGTATTGGAGAGATGATGCCTTATGCGAGACATGCTCACATTACACCATACATCATACACTTTCTCCAAGATTGTGAGGAGATTGGGGCAGTAAGAAAGTGGTTGAGAAGCCACACACTATGTCATTTTCTATTGCAGTTGAGAGTCAAACTGCACTGGTTGCATTTGAGGGACCATTGTCTTTCTCCCTTGCTACATATGGCAGCTAGTATGATTCTCATTATGGTTCCCTATGTTGTTGTTGTTCTTATATTTGTGGGGAGCATGTTGGGAGGAGAGACAAATTGGTTATATGTGTCCATGGGGGATGAAAATTCCCACACTTTGTATGCTCCATACTTAAATTGGAGTATGGGAGATGGCTTGCCATGTTGGGCTTTGCAACAACAATTAGAAAAACTGCGTTGTGACAACTTGGGAAACTATTGGTACTTTCCAGAACCATATGAAACCTTAAGTATTCCTCTCATGTGGATTCCATATGGTGGTGATCTCTCATGGTTTGGACCAACATGATTCATAATGTTGGAGAGGAAATCTTTGGTGATCCAGTATTCTTATTGCCACATGAGGGAAATATTCTTACAGCCCAAGATCAGAAAATAATCTACCCTTATCATAAGTGGAGAGAAGGAGAACATGGGGTAAGCTATTTTTTCTACCATGTTTAGGTATTTAGCCCACCTACATTGCAGGAGCCAAAGGGGGAGGATAATTGTCAGGAGTTGCCATGTTGGGAGGTAACTCATTTTGTATGGATGATAGCTTGGGGATGGAGTATCCACATGGAAATGATGATTCCCAATGAATTTCAGATCCCATGCCTCAAAGGGACCTCTGGATAAGACCTTATTACCTCCTTGAGTACTCTACTTATTCATGATGATAGCTATTTAGCTAGCCTGCATGCTTGGGAGAGGAAATATGGAGATTTAATGATGAGACAACATCTCATTCCTTGGAGGAGTTTATCATATGTGGATGCTACAGTAGGATGAGGGGAGAATTCTTAGTTCTATCCTTGTAGTTTCTTGAGGACAAGCAACATTTGGGTGGGGAGGACTGTGATATTCCAAAATTATCATGGAGCTAATTGGAATATTGATTTTTTATTTTAACACTTAGGAGTTGAATAAATGGGTAAGGAGGCCCATACATTTCAGAAATAGGAATAAAATCCATCATAATGTGAAAAGGGATCATCATAAGAGTTTGATTTCACACACTCATGTGTGAAAAGTGGCATTTGCATATGGACAAGGTCAAGTTTGACCAAGTCAACAACGCTAGAATGGAAGGTGGAAATCATCTATGAAGACAACGCAGAGATAGTGGGAGGAAGATTCCTTGGTGGAGGAAACCCTAATGAGTGGGACCCAAGCTAAGAGGGCTACCATTTGTATAAAAGGAGGGAAAGGAAACCATAGCAAGGATATGTTATGGATTATTGATTTTGTGATCTGCATGGCTATTGTGCATTATTCAGTTGTTTAGTTGATATTACTGTGCTACTTAGCACCGGGTGTTCCCGAGCAAGAATCCCATATCCTTTCTTGAGAGGCCTCTTGAGGAAGCTTGCACTTCATTTCTCCACACCTAGGCTTGAAGCCAAGCTAACTCCTTCAACTACATCATTATTTCTGCAGAGTATAACATTGTGTTGCAGGGTGTTGTAATGGAGGGTTCACAACACCACTTCCAGAGCTTGTTTTTCAGAGGAGGAAGCTTTCTCTCCTTTGGGAGATCAATGATGAAGAATTTGGAGTTGATTTCAGATCTTGGCACTTAGCCAACCTATTTTCCATCTCTTATAGTGCAATCCCTTTCAAGAACTGCATCATTTCTCACAATGTTGCAGTAAGAGGGTTAAAATCATTGGCTTTGAGCTAGTTTCTTAGGGAAAGGGTCGATCCTTCTCCTGGAAAGCTAGTAAAAGGAATTTTCATCTACTTCTTGCACCATTCGGCTATATGTATACAAAGCTATAGTAAGACTACGTTATTTCAGAGTTATTTATGTAGATCTACTCTCTTGTACTCATGCTTTCAAGAAACCCTTGCCGGGTTATTTCAATAATGTATTAAGGATGCTAGATCTCTATTTTCTCAGTACTTTGATTAATAAAACTCTAGATATGTGGTTATCTATCATATTGTAGTAGAAACGGCCATATAATCAAGTTGTCACTTTCTTTAGAAATTTTGTATGGTGCAAGTCATGGGATTTGGGTGATTTTAAGCTATATTGAGACTGGGAGATCTGTTTAACTTAGAAAAAGGGATTTTTTTATGATCCCCTTCTAAATGTAAGGGCCATAATACATGAAATAAGGGATATAAGTGATATTTCTCACTATTGTAGCATAATTTTCTGTAAATAACGCTTTTATGGTCTATATTAATGAATTTTCCAATTTGGGATATTACATCATGCATGAGTGTTAGTTTCAGCAATTGGTTCAAAAACTATTTCTCCTTGTTTATTTCAGCTTCTTGTATGGTGTATCGGCACAGACAGTACAACTATCATTGAAATAAAAGACGTCCCTGGTCAATAATTTATTTGTACCGTCTTAGTCATTTAAAAGTGATTAATACAGTCCAAAAATAGGTTTCTTGTGAAATTTTCTTTTGAAATCTTGTTAAGTCAAATACAATTGTGGTTTGGCTCTCTACTATTACAACTCTCACCAATCAATACTATGGATTATTTAATAGCCATTTGTCACATTCCTTAGTAAAACAATATACACAGATATTTGTTAGCCTCCTAGGCTAACTCCTTATCGCTCGTATGACCCTGGTCAAAAAAAAAAATTAGTTACATTGGCTAATGATGCTGGTGGTCGGTTGATTAGTTAGTCAAAAGGTTAGGTTAGTCATCACACATTAATATTTGTCATCGATCGAGCTATGTGGATCTTTCCTTGAGTGGGGGATGGGGGTGTTGAATTTATTCATTTTCGACATAACAACCCTTTCTCGGTAATACAAGAAATAATATTTTCAGAACGCCATTCTTACATAAGGTATCACTATGATTTTAATACAAAGAAATCATTTGCTTCTAAGGGAAATTTTTTTTTTTCTAAGTATGTCTAAATTCTATTATGTATAAGAGTACTAGTACAAAACTGCACCAGCGTCAGCTAGGGAAGCCTGAACGTTGTGCTTGATAGTCAAGCAAGACAAGCATAATCGGGACTGCCCAGAATGGGAAACCAGTCCATTAACCCATAATGTCTGAGCCGCCCATGAGAGGGAAACCGGCTTTAGATTTACAAAAAACAAAATGAAACTGTAGCTGAAATAAGTAAACTGCCTGTACAGCAAAGCAGTATAGCTAAGATGCATATAGTTTCTACTAGAACTGAAATAAACCTGGAAGCTGAAGCAACTATGATCCATGAGTAGGAGAGGGGTTTTCTTCCACAATTTTGCAGGTGAACATCTCGCTGCTGTTCTCCTGATTGTCACCTGGAACATTTTCACCACCCGCGCGCTCTATCTCCATGGAGGGCCCGTGCTGAGGAGCAGTGAGGCCAGGGCTATCACGAGGGGAGCTGTTGCTGAAGGAAGGAGCTGGCATAGTCAAGGAGCTAGGTGGAGCGAAATTAGGGACTTCTTCCCGCAAAGTCACAGTAATAAACGTGGTAAGAGTGGCATCACAAGACGTGCAGTCAAACCTCAGCTCAGTGCATTGAGAAGTTTGACGAATGGAGGGCCGAAGAGAGCTAACACCGGCGGGAGGGACATGGGGAGCAGGCGGGGCAGAGATGGTATCGGGAGAAATGATAGAGGCGATCTCAGACGTAGAAATGGGAGAGGGAGACACACATTGATGAGAAAGCCGACCACGAGTGGAGCCCCTTCGTGCTCTCATGCGCTCGCGAAGGCGGGGCATGATGTTCAAATCAGAACCTGGCTCAACAAGATTTCCCAAGCAGGCAGAGGGAGAAAGAGAATTCTGGACACCACCTACCTGAACAGAAGAAGCCGGAGCGAAGCTACTGTGACCACGAAGCAAAATAGTAGAGGAGGTAGCAGAATTACCTGACTGAGCAGTGGAGGGAGAGTACCAAGCTCGCCGATTACACCAAGGACTGTGAGAGAAATGACAATTTGGAGCCGGTTCGAAACAAGCCACGATCCAGCAGCGCTTTCCTGTATTGGTTTTAAGGGATGCTTCAATGCTTGCAGGCGAACAGTTCACATTCAGAGGCGGAGGAGAGCAGAGGCCGCCCACTCTACCATTCAAATCGCTGAGGAAACTATCCATGCCAAACACAATCGCCATGTCCAGGAGACGAGTGAGCCGTCCAAGGTAATAAGAATTCGCACCGGGTGAGGAATTAATACAGTAGTTAATGGCAGTAACAGGACCCACATGGGCTGCACCGGCAAGGTCCATGGGGAAGTGGACTGAGTGCCACGTTCCCTGATGGCTTTTAATCAGCCGCATCCGGCGAGCTTCTAAGGGAAATTAACACATGACGAAATACATAATAAAAATTCCATTTCTTGGATCTGACCATACCTTGGTCATTAAACAACCTAAGATATTTAGGGATACACGAAATTACCAAGGTTATTATATGCAAAACAATATTCTTGTAAACGGGTTCACTCTCTAATGCATCGAAGCCATCAACTCTTCCTTTGACAATCAATTCTTCAATCTGATATTTCTAAGAGGTTTTGACTCTCTTTACGAGAATAATTGATTCATGTATCTATTTTATACTAGAAATTAATGGTTTGATACCAATCTTTACATTCATATTCCATCAGAGACATCATGTGTAATCTCTATTTTATGCAATCATTAACTAAACCATTCATCATAAAAATGAAAAAGATATTACAAAAGCATGTAAATATGATTTTCCTATCCAATTATGATATATATTAAACTTGGATTAATAGTCAATATGTGAACAAAAACCTCACCTTTGTCTCCTCGGTCTACACTTACACTCTAGCTCTCCTTCTCCCCTCTCTTTTCCCATAGGCTTACAATGATTAATAAACTAAGGAACAATACATATTTGTTCAAACCCTATAATCCTTCTAATTGACCCTAAAATCATGCCAACATTATACTATGATCATGCTAGGATCTTTCCCTACAATATTTAATTGCTAACAAAGTATATTCTTAACCAACTAATCCTATATATTCATATTTCTAGATTATGACTCACTTTCTGTAGAATTTTACTAAATAACTAGAATAATTACAAAATTATGGAAACCACTTCCTTGGTAAATATCAAAACCCCTAGTTCTATTCATGTGCTCTTGATTGTCAAAAATAACTTAGAAGTTGAGATGCTCATGCACTAGATTGGATAGTGAAGATACTTCACTAAAGAAAATTAAGTGCAAATCTAAATGTATCTGGAGTTACCATGGAGCTATAAAATCTTCAACTTATTAACGAATGCATTGCTCAAATATAGCTAATTATGAGATTTACATAAAGACTAAAAATCAATTATTATTCACAAGTATTACATCTATCCTAAAGAAGAAAAGTGGTTCCCTGACCACTCTAAGAGGTATTATACCTAACTAGGTTAGTATTCGTCCTAACGATCACACTTCTTGAGTAGATAAAGGATTTACCAATTTCACCTAGCATGCGTTAGTTAGATAACATATTTATCATATTTTCTTGGAATTTGATTCAAACTAAATCTCCCTCTATTTAAGTGCAAGATGATGTGAGGTTATCTTTAGTAACTCTTGAACGAAGTAATCCTTCTAAAAATGTATTGTTTGGATATCAGGTGGTGGCCATCGTGATAGCCACCGCCATCACCCATGGATATCACTTTTTAAGAGGAATTTTATATAGAAGTTTAATATACCAAATTTGTGGTTGTTCTATGAGTTAGTATAATTATATTTCAAAAGAATTGTCTTAAAATTTGAGAAATATAATTTTAAAATAAAAAACTAGAAAGGATTATTAAATCACATTAAGGATTTTAGACTAACTAAAAATTAAAAATGAAGATTAAAAAAAATGGAAAATATATTTTATACAATAGAAAGTCAATATAAATTATAACAAAATGTTTAATAAATATTATGAAAGAAACATATCAATATGAATTCTACAATCCTTTTACTTAGGACTAATAACTATAGTATTTGTTTAGATAGGTATTAATAGTCTTACTATGAAGATTGGTATGTTTAGATAATAAGTTTGTACCTAAAATAAATTAGGTTTAATATAGTTGTTAATTTAATGAAAACTAACTAAAGTTTCTTTTTATCTTTAGGTCATATTTAATTGATAATGTTACTTTTATTATGCAAATTGATATTACTAGTAATAATATATTTATAAAGTTAAAATCATTATTATTTTAAATCATGGCTTGAACATCCTAATAATATTACTTGTGAAAATTTTCAAAATCAATCTCAAAATTAAATCATACTTTCACAATTTATATTATCTTTTAATCTTTTAAATTATTTATATTCATATTTTTTCTAATTTTTTCATATTATATTTAACATTTTTAATTTTTTTTCTTGAGTCTTTTATAATTTTAATTGTAAATAGCTATAAACATTTAAATGTGAGCTCAATATAGGAAAAATATTGTAATGTTAACAAAAATAAGTATCAATTTAAATAATAATAATATTAATCATATTAATATTAATATTATTATTATTATTATATTATGATTATTATTAGATTATAATTTAATAATAATAATATTAATATTATTAATAATAATAATAAAATATAACATTGGCTCAAATAAAAATATAATTAAAATTCAAAAATACCAAAAATCATAAATCAGTTCAAATTAATTTGTTATGTTATAATTATGTACTTATTAATAAAATTTCAAAGAAAAGTTTCTGTTAAATAGTTGTAATATTTATATCACATTAAATAATAATAATTCATATTTGTAACGGATGTCACTCATTTTTGGTGAACAAAAATCATTAAATTCCAAATTCATCTAATTTCATTTGATGAAGTTCATAATGTAATGTTGAACGAGGAAGACAAATATTTTTTATTTTTTATTTTTTAATTTCATTTAAAGCTTGTGTTGAATTAACATGAAATTCACAGAAGTTCATAATAATAATAAAAATAATAGTAATAGTAATAATAATAATAATAATAAACAATTAAACCCAAATTGCTAAAACCTTTTATCTTTTTAGAAAAATTGGAGGCTTCCTACACTAACAAAATGACCAATATGGGTTAATTTGGATTGTTGATTTACATAGTAGAACACTAATTTTCTTTTAATAATATTTTTCGTTTCTATATAATTATGTTTATCCTTACAATTTTGATATGTTAATTCATTATTTATATACTACACACTTAAATGATCTAAATTCATATATTTATAAACATTTATAATATAATTGTAGTGTCTCAATACAATATAAAAGTTAAATACATGTTTCCTTATAATAGAAGTGTAATATTTCAATAAAACTCAAATATATGAAGGAAACATGTGTATATTTAAAAAATATTTTAATACTTAATTTTTAATAGATAGATAGATAGATAGATAGATAGATAGATAGATAGATAGATAGATAGATAGATAGATAGATAGATAGATAGATAGATAGATAGATAGATAGATAATTCTTATTTATAATATACACACTAAAGTTATATAAATTTATATATTTATAAATAGTTATAGTAACAGCTTAATATTTCAATGAAATATAAAAGTTAGATATACAAAATAAAAATATGTAAATAAAAATATTTTTTATACTTTGAATTGTGCTTTCATATATATATATATGACAATAATCATTAATGTCCACTACGCTCAATGTGGTCTATTGAGCATAAAAAATACAAAAAAAAAGTCTAACTCTCATTCTTTAAAATATCATTTCTCTCGTCAAGGAGAAGGGAAAGAAGATATCGTTATAGCTGGGTTTGATTAATAATTAAATAAAATTTCAGGTGTGGTTCATGATACGGAATTGAGAGCGGGTGTGAGCAATACGAGGGAAGTCTAAAAGGAGGTGTTTTTCATGTTCAAACTTTATAGTTTTACAAATATGATGGATTTTATCGTCCCATGGAGTCTTGGGAGTAGCCCACTACTGAGTCTCACTTTGAAGCTCATGAGAATTAGCTCTTATCCTAGTGATGTTCATTTTCCTCTTAATGTTAGTCAACATAGAGAGATAAGTTATGTTATCAAGGGTGGGGTTGATCACCTCCATATAGTATCTTAGCTTCCATTTACCCTCCATATCCATAATATCCCACATATTTTCCTTGAAATTGGAGGTAATAGTATCTTTGATACTATCCTTTATTCCCATGATGATCTCCTCCTTAATCCAAGAAAGGTTGAGCCAAGATTAGGCATCCTTTTGCCACACGCAATTGAGGCACTCGTGGGGGTTTTGACTAAATTTAGAAGCAATTTCTGGAATCCTTTTAGATTCCATGTTTCAAATATTATTCTTATACATTAGATATGTAAACATAGTCCTAGTTTCAATGGGGGATAAGCGAGCTTAGGATATGATAGGGGGTATTTCCATTGACCTTGAGGTTATATATTATGAATTTCTTTTGAATCATATCAATTTTCCTCCACAATTCACTATATATTCTGCAATCCCAACCTTCACATCCGTATAAGAAAATAGGGCTCACGAGAGTCTCATAGAGGAACATTTTTTTACTCCAAATGTAAATGTCACCTAAGTTACAATTATTTTCAAGCTCATAATAAGATTTCCAACCTCCAATAATTCATTTCTCGATGTTATAGTTCGAGTCGAGCTCATGAGGAAAGTCAATACCCAAATATTTATAAGAATAAACTTGCTCCAAACAATGGCTATCATAGAAGAAACTACCATGTTTGATATCTATGTATTTAATGATCATGACATCAGTGTTTTAGGTATTAAATGTCATACCCATCTTGGAGCAGTAGAAATGAATAATCTTAAGCTACTTATCTAGGTCATCACGACATTTTTCAAGAATAAATATATCATCATCATATATCAGAAGAGTAATTATTAAACCAGTGAGCTCAGTGCCCTTGCAACCCACAATTTCCATACACTCCTCTAGATTATCAATGTAATAACCAAAAAGGGTACACAACAGGGAACACGCTTGCTTGACCCTAATATTGCATTTAATATATCTAGACCACCCTTTATTGGTATTAATCTTGGCAATGACAATCTCGTAGAGGAGGATCACAAGAATCCTCAGTTCATGAGGAACCATGATCGCTTCAAGTCTCTCCAAGAGATTATTTCGAGGGAAAGTGTCAAAATATTTTCTAAATTCCACAAATTAGCATAACATGTAGGTTTCATTATTGCAACATTCTTCTGCAATGATCTCGAGCGTGAAAAGGTGGTCTATAGTTGAGTGATTTCTCCTAAAACCATATTTCCCTTTACCACTTTTACCCTAGCTCTCAAGCCAAAGGCTAAGCTTCTTTTAAAAAATGAGCCCATAAAGCTTGGCTAGGATGTCGGTAATAATAATGGTCCTATTGTTAGAGAGAACATTTTTGTCCCCATTTCTTAAGATATGAAAAATAAGGCTTTGCGTAAAAATCTTAGGGAATACATGCTTGAATGCAAAGTTGAGAAGCTTGTGGAGATGAGGAACAAGGATAGATCTTCCAATTTTAAAGATCTAACCTTGGTATCCTTCAATATCTTTAGCTTTCCCATTAGCGAGATTATTAATCCCACACTCAACATAATCAAGAGAGAATATATCTTCCTTAACAGTAGTGTTTAAGATGGTGTCCATGGTTTCTGTAGATTCATACAACTTGTTACGATAGTCATCCCAATTTTCTAAGTGGATAGAATGATTATCTTTAGTTTTACGAACAAGCACATTTCGCCAAAAGTTTCTTGGTGCAACTTTAGAAAGTTGGAGAAGATTCTATTATCCCTTATTAATATATTATCTGTTGTTTCTATTGATGAGAGCTTTTTATATACTTATATTATGACACTTAATTATTTCATTAGTGATGTCTCTCATCGCTTTCCTAGAAATTTTACAGTCTTTTTCATACCACGAATTGTAAGTTCTATTATTCTACTTATACAAAGTATCATTAGAGAACTTGCTAATTGTACTTGAAAGGGTAGTAGTAAAATGGTAATATATTTTATCAATGTTGTTATTATAAGTGGGGGAGCCTAAATCCCTTAAGAAAAGGCTGACATTACTTCTATCGAAGCAAATGTGTCTATTTTTTTTCACCTGTCTCTCGCATGTGGTTGGTATGCATAACACGATTGAGGGATACTAACAAAGGTTTGTGGTCAAGATTAGGCTCGTACCGGTTAGATAGCTCAAAGTTTGCAATATGGTGAGGACAATCGCATAATCCATGACGATGCTACCAAGCCGATGGAAACATGCATCTCATGAGAAAAAGGCCACTTGTTATTACTATAAACATTTAAGTTATATAAATTTATATATTTGTAACTATATAAAACTATAAACACTTATAATAGAAGTGGAATATTTTAATAAAATATACAAATTAAATAAATATAAATACAAACAATATTATAATCTTTAAAATTTGTTATATATATATATATAATTTTCGAAACATTTTACATGTCCATATTAATATAAAATTTTATTTTGAAAATTATAACTATTAAATATGTGTTATCTAACATTGAGGCCAAACATGAACAGGAACACCAAACATGTTACCTAGGTAGATGCAACAATATGCTAACACCTTTTATGTATAGCCATAAAATAAAGATTTGTATTAAAATAAAAATTTGGCAATATTTATTTATTAATTAAATGTATAAATGGGTAAATAATTATTGACTTAGAAAATAAAAATAGAAGCAATATGGATCATTATTTTAGTTCAATATTTCTTTAAATAATTGAATTTATCTCTTTTAACTTTTTTTTTTTTAGGAAAGTGAAAATAAAAAAATACAATTAAGCTTGCTCATTATACCTATGAGTATGTAATGATATGAGAATTTGTACTCCACATAAATTTGTGTGTCTCTTTTGTTTTTGCTATAAAAGAACATCACCTTCGTATATTTCTACTAAGTCATCATGTGTTTATATTTAGTGAATTTAGTGAATTTGATATTAATATGGACATGTTAATTTTTTTGAAAATTATATATACATAATTGTTATATTTCATTGAAATATTACACTTTTATTATAAATGTTTATAATTATATAAACTTATAAATATAAAAAATTATATAAATTAAGGTTGTTTAGTATAAATAAGAATTTTATATATATGTATAACAAAATTTAAATATTAAAATATAACATCCTGTTATGTATAATTATAAAATAAAGATTTTGATTAAAAGATAAATTATGCAATATTCATTTAATAATTAAATATACAGATAAATAAATAATTATTGACTTTAAATAAATAATTATTCATTTAATTTATGAAATTAAAAATATAAGCAATATAGATCACTATTTTAGTGTAATATTTCTTAAAATAATTTATTTTACTTTTTTGATGTTTTTTTAGGAAAATGAAAATGAGAAAATTACTATTAAGCTTGTTCATTATTCCTATGACTAAGTTATGATTATGAGAATATTTAATCCACATAAATTTGCCCCACTCTAATATAAGATTATAAGATTAGAATATTTCTAGTGTATTTCTAGTAAGCCCTCATGCATTTTTATTTATTGAATTATTTTATTTTAATTTGTTTATCTTTGTTGTATGTCCCTATCTAGTGTTACAGTTGGTGTTTCCCAAAGCTTCCTTTCTCAATAAGCTAGAGTTGTAAGCTCACATAAAATTTTTTATTTTCTAATTTCTATATAAGGGAGTTCTTCTATACACTTTTAAACATTGTGAACAATACAAATACTTTTAAAGGGTATCACAATATTTTTTTTTCCCTAAATATTTTTTTGTTATTGTTAATAGAATCTTAAAATTTTTTCTGACTTCAGATCTTGTGTTATAATTTTTGCTCAGACTTGTCATTGATCAATCCTTCGAGAGTTTCTGGGTTCAACTTGGCACTAGTATTTTTTTAAGGTTGAATTTTTTGCTCTACGGTTGTTAAGCATTTACATTGAAACTATGTGATGAATTTGTGTTTCATCCACTCATTTTTAGATTTCTAAACGGTTTTATATAATACTTTCTTAAAACCTAGTCAAGTATCGGCCCTTCGCCACTAAATAATTTGTTTTTGTTTTATTTTCTTTTCAAATTGCAGAAATGTCGAAGAAAATGAGTAAGCTAGTTTTGGTCTCCATTTTATGGATTTCCATCGTGATCTTTCTCATCGGACAAACACGTGCCGGAACTGGAAAAAAGTGTTGGCAGGTGTCTACCTGTGCGCAGTGTCCAAGCTCTAGTGGGTACAAATGCAACCCAAATACTCTACAATGCTGCACATAGTGCAACAAAGTGCACTGCATGTGCCCATGGACCTGACATTTAGATATATAGATTTATATATTGTTAGGGTGTTCAATATTTAAATAAATATTTGTTATATGTAGCTGGACATGCTTAGTATTTAACAAACTTTCTACTACTTTGTCAGCTGTTGTTGCCGCATGCAATAATGACAGGATAATTAAGGAACCCTAAAATCAGATGTAGTTTTCTGGGTTTGTAATGTTTTAATAAATACTTTTTATATATAGCCATTATTGATAGATAAAATGATTTTTGATTTTTGAACATAATTTTGACTGAGATAGTAATTTTGTTATCATTTTTTTTTAATATATAAATGTATAAATGGATTCAAACATTCCAAATTAAATTACTTATACTTACATTTTTAAAAATTTAGTTTTCAAACCTCTATAAAGGTGGTTGAATGTAAAAATTGAGTTGCATGGATTAGCATCACTTTGTAGGGACAAAAAATACTTGTTGGGATAATTTTTGAAAAAGAATTAATTTATTTCATTTAAGAGATTATCAAGGATGCTTTCATGATGCCTAAGCATTACATTTTTAAAGAGAAATATTAGACTTTTGAAGAGAATATGTTCTTATGTGCACATGAATTGTCTATTATATTTGATCTACTAGAATTGAGTATGTGATTTTACAAGCATGGGGAACGTCATTTATGCAAAAATAGATAAATATTTTTTTTGAGAAAGAGTTCACATAAAACCTTTGCATAAAAGGAAATTGGTTTTGCTATTTGACAAGGTTATTTCTTGAGGAAATATTACAAATATGTATGATGTGTGAAATGATAACAAAATATTTGTATTGCTTGCATAATAGCTAGTGAGCTAGAAATCCTCTGGAAAACTAATAATTAGTGTGTTATATTCCTTGGAATATATATATATATATATATATATATATATATATATATATATATATATATATATATATATATATATATATATATATATATATATATATATATATATATATATATATATATATATATATGGAAGGAATAATTTATTGTTTTATAACTCTTCAAAAAGAATAAAAGAGAAAAACATATCCATTTATGCATTATTGAATTACGTTGTTGGAGAGGAAAACTAGTAATGAGATGCATTATTATTTTAAGATTCTTTAGAGAAACATATACACTTGAATGCATGGAAAAGTATAGCTTTGGTATTATATTTGTAGAGAAAATGAAGGTGCAATCATATAATATTGATTATGTTAGCCTTATTTTTTGAAAAATAATATGCATTTGCACACCTAGAGGGATTAACTATGGTATTAGTTATATTTTGGGAGAAGATTATGTATAGTTATTAGGCTTCATCTTTTGGTAAGATGAAAATATATATTTGCATGAAAGAATAAATACTATGAATTTAATCCCTTGGAAAATGAACAAGCTGTTTTATTTTCTGTTGCATAGGAAAAGAAGTTGCATGAACGAAATTATAACTAGTATGTTAACTTTGTTTGAAATAAAGTTGATATTTTTATACATAATAGCCATTGTAAATAGCTCTTGTGTGGAAAATATGTTTTTCAAAAAGAACATGCATAAGTATAGAATCTCTTGCATTAATACTTTTGGAAAATAGAACATAAGAGTATGCAGAAAGGAAATTGTTTGTTGAGATAGTTATCTTGAAATATTGTCATGCATTTGCATGCCCAATAATATTATCTAGTATGTTAGTTTTCCTTTGAAATATTATGAAAGTGCATGAAATATTTTGTTAGCTTTGTTGGAAAGATGACACTTGAGAGTGATTTATTTGTAACTAATACATGTGAAATGATGTTAAATAAGGAAATTCATGACAACTTATTTATGTTTTATACATGCATACAAATAGTTGCTGAAGTGTGACAAATAAAGATTGATTATTGGTGTATTAAACTTTTATCTAATCATGATATCAAGTGTGCTACTAAAAATAATGGCGGGAAAGATAATGACTTGAGCAAAGAATTGTTCATGTTTAATATTTTGGTAGATAAATATTTGTTAGTCCATGCAGATTTTAAAGTTCCAACTGCAGGATGACCCATGATGGAAAGAGTTTGACCACAAAGAAAGAGATTGAGGATTTGTGGGTAAATGATATCATGATGACTGTAATAGCTTCTAACTTGTTATGTTGCATTTAAGTTGATTTTTTATGTAATATTTTATCAAAATGGTAAAGGGATGGACTCCCTTATAACCATTGAGTGAGGGTGAACATCTTCATGATCGTTTAAAAATAAAATTAAACTTTTGTTGGTTTTCACCCTACGAGGTTTCCGGGGTATATCTGTGTCTAATGATGTGATTGTTCATTGTGTCATTTTCGTTAGGTTAATTTACTTCATGATGTTATGATTATATTATCAAGTCTGTGATTTACTAATTTGGTTAAAGGAATCATGGAATTGATGCATATTTATAGCAAGAAATTTAAGCTAATATGCGCCAAAAATGGAAGTTAATGGTTGTGTAACTCAATATTCGTTTACTAAATATTTCTCTAGTTAATTATGATGGTTATTCTAATGGTCAATGAGGGAATATAGAAAGTAATTTAGAAAGTTACACATTGGTAAATGTTGAAATTTTTTCCTAAATCCATATATTTTACCACGAGGTTACGAAGTTATGTTGCATACATCTTTCAAGTCCTATAGTGATAAATACAAGTATAGCAAAGGTGTCTGTAACAACTCCGACTAACCAATTTTTTTTTTTGATGTTATTTTTGGCCATGTTGTTTTCCTAATTCAACATAACTCGTAATGACACTCATCATAGTGTTTGTCTCTGTTTTTAATTTTCAACTCTTAGGAATTAATTTCTCTGTATATTTTATTTTTATTTAACTTAATTTATATACTAAATCTTTAGAATTAATTTTATCTTACCCTTAATTACACTATATCCCTTATATCAATATACATGTCCTCACCAGGTCTTTTGCCCTTTTTCCATTCAACATTACCATTAAATTTACTTTAATATTCATTTATATACCCATAATAAAATGGTACCATTACATGTCACTGTATATAGATTTCCTTATACTAATTATTATATAGATTTCCTTATACTAATTATTAAAATATAGCTTACCATTTATTACACCTATGAACTCAATGATGTTCAACAGTACGATTCATTCAATACTCTACTAGTCCTCTTTTACCCTTTAATATATGATACATAAAATTTAAACCTTCATAAACCAAACGTATAGTTTTATTTCATTACCATCTTATCATACTATTTCATTTATTTAATGAGAATTGAGGGTTGCATGCATTTAAATATAATTTATTGGTGGAGAATTTAATTCTATTACTATGGTATTCCACCAACAAAATTTTTTCCATTTCGCATTAACTGTTAATTTATACCTTACCTTATCTTTGTCCAAGAATTTAAGTTTGGTACAATCCGTCACATGGCTCCATGTGATCCAAATTACTCCTCCTTGACACTTGTATGTAGGAGATCCATTGCAATTTGGATGATGGGGATTTTGTCCCTCAAACCCTAAGGTTTGAGACTACTCTCACATTTCACTTGGTTGGGCATCTGCTGAATTTCCTCTGATGCAACCAGTGCACAAAGTTGTTGTAAATTCATGCATTTTTGTGAGAACTCTAACTCAAATCAGATGTCATTCCTACGTTTACCTCCTTAACAAATGGGGCAATTCCAATTTCATAACTGGAGGTGCAAATTTCAGTCAAGCCTCGTCTTAGCTTGAAATGATTCAAATTTTTGGAACAAAGGTTTACCCATTTTTCTCCAGGTAATACATCACCTGAAGCCTTTTTTTTATCATTTCCAAATTTGAAATGGTTTATAGTATTTCGTCACGACTCTTTTATAATGTTTGAATTGTTAATTCCTTTTCACTAAACTTGGTTAATTTAATTGTCTTTACAAGCCTCCATTTTGTATTTAAACCCCATGCTGGTTCTTCTTTCAGCCACGTAAAGAACTACGACCCAGAAGTTTAACAAGGTAATAGTTATTACCATTTCCTTCTCTTAATTTTTTTTTTCAAATGTTATTAAATACCAATGGTTCAGCTCTGTCAACGAACATTGTAGCTCATTCTATTAATGATTATAATGATTTTCTGGGTTTTCTTTTCTATTTCGTTTTCATTACACACTTCCCCAAATTGGTCAGAGCCCCACTTCAACTTTTGGAACCCCTTTTTTTCATTTAATGTGAGATCCTATCACCATTAGAAACTCGGTAATACACCTTGAGGAATACCATGTATTACCTCTCCTATAACCCAGAGCTTCTCCTTATTTGTATTACATAGGAATTTAGCATTCTCGATAAACATTGTTCGAACCTTGGTTATAATTTCAACTCGTCGCTCTGAATTTTTTTTTTATTAATATATAATGACTTCGTTTTAAATCTTTTAGGAGTATGGCTAATTTATCTCTTGCCGACAATATATGTTTTTCTGCTTATTGTATGCTCTTCTTCTCTACGCTTCCAACGGAGAGAACTAATATATATTTCTCTGGCATAATGAACTTTCAATGTCCTTCATTTTAATTCTTTTACGCACTAAAATAACAGTATACTTACATTCCTGAATTTATTAATTGTTCCCACATCCCCAATTTGGATGTCAGGATTTGTAAATTAAATATTCTTTCGTTGTTTCTTTGTGTGAGATCATTCCAGCATATGGTTAAATTTACCAATTTTCTCTTATTTAGTTTATAAAATGGGCAGATTTTAATTTCTGGCAATTTATTAATTGTTAACCATCCTTTCCCTCATTGTATTGGAGGAACATAGAAGGTGTTTTACCATTCTTATATAAATATACTATGCTTACCAATTTTTCAATTATAATAACACATTGAATTTATTTAGTCTATTATAATGAACTTCTGAATTTCCAGATTATAATTTCTTTATAATTCAAGTCATAAATTCGTAATTTATAAAATTTTAATTCATTCTCTCTCTCAAATGAATTTGTGTACAATTGGTTAGCCATATCCATCAAGCCAAAGTTTGGATTTTATTTTTCCATAATCCAATTAATTTTCATATCACAATTAATTCATTTTGGAGGATAATTTATTATGTCACTTAATTCCCCAAATTGTATTTATTTGAAATTTGTTATGATTGTTCGATATAATTTTTATACCTCTATTCTAGTGCTATTTATAACAATTCATTTGCAGAAAACTATTCAAACTTGTCAAATATACATAACATTCTTCAGTTTATTCAAACACAAGTTTGAAGTCTCTCTTCTTCTTTTAAGTATAGTTATTCTCCTTGTGTAAGTAATTATATATCTTATCCCATTATTTCTATTTAAATTGTCTGAAAGTAACAATTTTTTTTTTCTTTTCTAATCTGAATGTACTATATTCAAAATTAGTTCATCAATTTTGCTAACATGTATCTCTCCTTCTTCTCTATTTTTTATACATTCGACTCCAAAATTATATAATAATTCATTTATTCTGTTGATTTCTCCAGCTTTACTTACAGTACTCTTTACTGTAGGTGCAAGGATTAAATCTTAGAAATTAAAGAGATAATTACAAGTATCTCCTTTCCCTATACATACTCTTTAATTTGTTATGCAATCTTCGGAATTGAAATTCTAACTTTCACCACATTGTCTGCTTGAAACAAATCGAGATTCTACAATTATTTTCTTCCTTTGGAATATTACCGATAGTTGTTATAGCATCATTTTTCACCCTTCTGTGATTCATGATTGTCTCTTTGGCCTTGGGCACCCATTCCCATAGACTTGAACAAAGTTCATAAAAAACAATGTTAAAATTCCCATACACGGGTATGCCCAGACTTTTCCGCTTGTATACGCTAGTCCATACACACTTTTCCGCGTATTCCATTAAAATCATTAAAAAATATAGAAAATTCCCTATTTTCGGGCTGGGTTGATGGTTACTCCAGTAGTTTAACCACCCCAGCACGTGGCCAACTGTTTCCAACAGATTGAAACTACTTTGAGGGAGTATAAAAGCCCCTCACATGCATGGCCTAAGGGAGAGAGAAATTTATATACATTATACTCTGTTGGAATCCCAATTCAAGTCTGATTTCCCGTGCCTCCTGCACTTTCCTAGATTTTTACAGGAAACCCTTGTTTCCTGGAGATGTTCATCAGTTTATATGTCATCTCGTGTGCACAAGTCTTGAAAGTATCCTAGCGAGGCAAGGGCGGGACGGATCCGGACGACGGTCTGTTCGAAGATCGTGGAAGGATTCAGGTGATCTCTCCACTTTTTACTACTGTACATGCTGTTCGTAATGAAGAAGAACCATCTTGTTCCTAAATTCACGTGTTAATATCTGCTTGCATATGTGAAAAGATTATTATTTAAGCATTTATTATTGTTTATATGATGTTTCACATGGATTTCACTGACATTTAGGATAGATATATGTTGTACAACTAGATTTCCGTGCACATTTCTTCTTGGTTTTCAGGTTGAGGAGGAAGAAGGGTTGCTGGGGGTTTGGACCCCGCGGGATCTACATCAAACGTAGGATTACGGGTGAGTTCTACTATCGATGTTATCTATTTTTTAGCATACAAGTGTGGTTGTGTGAGTCCTTCTTGAGTAGCATGCCCTGATCTGTGGAGGTTTTGATCCAACAAACCTCTAGGGAGTTATTTCCCGAAACAGAACTGGCAACTCCGCTGGGGAACGCATTCTTGTGATTCCCCTGTTGGGTGGTTTCAGCTGTTTGAAAGGTTTCCAACAGTTTTAACTATTATTTCCAGTCCAGTTTACTTTTTCTCAGTCAGACTAAAGATCTGGTTCTTTATCCAGGCTTAATATTTTTTATTTTTCATTATTTACCTTTATATACGCGAGTTTTTCTATACACAGTCGCGTATACACAGTTTTTGTTAAAGGAAGTCGCGTATACGCGGGTTTCCTTTGACACAGGCGCGTATGCACGCTTGTTGAAAAGCTGATAAGTAGCGTATGCCTGGGCAAATTTTGAAATTTTTGATTTCTTGACTTTTTAGTCTTGTTTGCTTGTGGAGACCTATTCCTGCAGTGTCTTTATAGTCTCTGGATTGTGTTGATAGTGGTAATCGGTATTTTTCTCTCTTTTTTGGTGGAAGACTGGCTTAATAGGAAAATCTTGTTTTTTAGTGCTTGCATTTCTGGTTCGAGTACCAAGATCTCTTTCTAGGTATTCTTGGTTGTTCTGCTTAATTAGAACAGAGAGCATCTGCTCATATACTCTTTCCACATTTTATGTTTTGCCTTGCACTTGGATTTTTTCCTGCTTTCGGTTAGTTTTCTTGAGTTCAGCTAACTAGGTCTTGTTGCAATTTTTGAAGAGTCTTTCTTGGTTCTTTGAAGTTTTTTGTTTGCTGCAAGGTTGTACTATTCTTCTGGGCTGAGTTACTGAGTTTCTTGTCTTCTTTTTCTCATATAAATCTTGCTACTAAGTGGCACTATAAGATTTGGAGCGTTTTTGAAGTTTTGCTTGAAATTCAGAGTTGTTTGGCTTGGTAATTGGATAGTTTTCTTGGTCTCTTCGAGCTCTTCTTTTTATAAAATTCAAAAGCTCAAAAAACATTTTGTTTTGTCATTTTCTTTTGTTTTGCATTTTTGTTTTCGTTTTGTTACATCTTTTGAAGCTTTGTTGAGATTTCTTGCCTTTGGTTTCTGACTTGATTTGGGAAGGGAATTGTCATTGGTTTCTTCCTCTTGTTTCAAGCATATTTTGGTGTCTTTATACTGAGAGTTTCTGATTTTGGGAACTAGTTTTGTGGACAACCAAGAAGTGATAAAACTGAAGGATCTTTGGGAAATTTCTCTTTTCTTTAGTAGATTTTGCATCTTAGAATTTTCATGCTCTTAGTTATTTGCATTAGGTGCACTTAAGCATTTATAGTCTTTTTCATAGATTTTGCGAGTGTGAGTTTGATATTTCAAAAGAAAAAATATATATATAGTCTCGTAGAACCCGTGTAGAAATTTATTTTCATCGAAAGGAAATTACTGCATTTGGATGTAGTTTGGTTTTCATTAATTTCTTTTCTGCGTCATAAAACACCACAAGTTTCATTTCCATATCCCATTGACCTAATATAACAGCCAATTAAAATAAGCGCTATAATTTAAAAACAACTAGCAAGTTTTTATTAAGTGTCATACACCAAATAGCTAGGTTGTAGGGCCTTGGATTAGGTGAGTGGAGAGTTAACTCTCCAAGGCCGCTCAAACTAAAACATAGAAGTTTATTAATTGAGCGAAATCCAACTCCGTTAGGTGGACCGGGAAAGCTCTCCTCTAGAGAGTCAAGCGCGAGGGGAAGTGAAGGCCGAGAAGAGAGATACCCCCTCTCTGATTTGCTGAATCTGACCTCAAGACCGTTCCGCCCGGCTTCTGACACGGATTGGTGCCCATAGTTGCCATTCCTAGGTTCCACATAGGTGACTGCGGGGGGGAATACCCGTGGTACCTGAGGCAGACGTCGTATCACTTCCAGCAGTACTTCTGGGGGGTGCCCTTGCAAAGCTTGGGTACTTGTGCCGGTAAAGGATGTTGTTAGGAGGTTGGCGTAACTGTTTCCGTTACCTTCGCTAGTAGGCCTGGGCCGTAATTATCCCAGACTACTTTCAGGAGGTCCTATTTTTCGCTTTCTTGTATTTTGGTGTCCGATC
Organism: Pinus albicaulis; assembly: GCA_034641835.2. Taxonomy (NCBI): domain Eukaryota; kingdom Viridiplantae; phylum Streptophyta; class Pinopsida; order Pinales; family Pinaceae; genus Pinus; species Pinus albicaulis. Next base: position 12,421 of record JAXQQM020090266.1, on the reverse strand, counting down.
CTAATCACCCAGAGCGGAAATACCTGAAGGCTGCTTGCTTGGCTCTATCTTAGGGATTTTTTGTAGTGAGTGCTCTTTGCTCCTAGCTTGCTTAGCTTTATAGTTTTTCGAGTCTAATTAAAATTTGTTAAAGTGGCTGATCAAGCGCCTCGTCGATCGAGGAGAATCCGGAGGTTGTATCCTGAGAGTGTAGAGCCATCTTCAAGAAGGCGTAGGAGTAACATAGCAGGTGAATATCACCCTGTGGTATCGGACGCAGTGGAGAGTGATCCTCCACAAGGGCTTGAAGGTCCTGTAGCTGGTTCTGGTGTGGGTTCCAAGAGGAGCATTTCGCTCACCTCGAGAGTCTTGTTTCTGGGAGAGTTAGAAATAGAAGTAGAGGAAGTACCTAAGTCTCCTCAGTCACTTCCATCTCCTCTTCCTCCTGATTATCCGTTTGTTGTTGAGTACATCGGACCTGAGTCTGCAAGACCAGAAGATCCTCCATTTTATTCATACCTTTCGATGGCCACGACTGGGAACGCGGCTTCTGCTGTGAGTGTTGCGGGCATTCAGACTCCTGCTTCAGTTGAAGGAGGAGGCACTATTGCTATATCTACGATTGCTTCTAGTACTGCTGTGTTTGGATCTGGTTTCACCCAAGCACATGCTTCTCAATCTGGTCCCTTCTGTTTTGGAATGCCCACTAGTGGGATTCCTCCTTTTTCCTTTTCCGCTGCTGCAGCTGCATCTACACCCATGTCTTCCATGGCTAGTGGGTCAGCTTCTTTTCAAGGGTTCCCCTTCGGAACTGGGCATATTCCTAGTTCAAATCCTTCTTTAGGGTCTTTTCCTTTTACTTCTCAGACTCAGAGTTTTAACCCTTGGTTTGGAGGTCAGAGTTCGACTACTTTTACAGGTTGGAACCCTGTATTTACAACGGCGAGGGCAGGGAATCAGTTTTACGCTGGTCACTAAGGGAATGTTTCTTTCCCTTCGTCGAGTGCTTATCAGAATTTTTCCCCTCTTTCTAATGCTTGGAACCCCTATCAGGGGCTTTCCTCTTCATTCATTACTTCAGGGGGGGAACTGGTCCGGTGTTTGGTAACTCTACGTTGGGAGGGGGTCCTTCTCCAAATGTTGGGTCATTTGGCCCAACATTTTCTATGAGTTCTTTTTGGAAACCTGATGCCTCATCAAATCCAGGGTATTCTTTTCATAATGTAGGGAATTCATCCCATCAAGGATGGAATCCTCAGGCTCCGCCTCGTTTACCTTTTCTAGCAACTTTAAACTTGCCAGATCTGTCAAAATTGATGAATGATCCGATCCGATATAGGCCAGGGTGGCCTCTGGTTCCCACCAAACTACCTTCAGAAATTCCAAAGTTTGAAGGCAAGAATGGAGAGGACCCGACTGACCATATCACCACCTTCCATTTATGGTGTTCTTCTAACTCCCTGATCGACGATTCGATTAGGTTGAGATTGTTTCAACGCACCTTAACTGGAAACGCTGCCAAGTGGTATATTGAGTTAACTGGGGGCAGTTTTGCTACGTTTGGAGATCTGGCTACAACATTTCTAAATCATTTCCAGTTGCCTGTCCGTTATGATGCCGGGACTGAACTCCTAGCTAATTTTAAACAGGACGATGCAACCCACATTTCTGATCATATTCAGGAATGGCGGAGAAGGAAGAGGCTTATTAAAGCTCATATTCCAGGAGAATTCCTTTTGGAATGGTTTCTGAAATATCTGCAGTAAGATATTTCTAAGGATGTATCCCTCTCCAGGGTATTTTCCGAGGAGCAGGCCATTTTTAGGGCCCAATAGCCTGAATTGATATATTCTCAGTCTGGGGTCCTTCATAAATATTTGCCTAATGCTCCTCGCTCCAAATTGGACTTATCCAAGACTAAACCCGGTCCTCATGGTGATGGACTTATTGGGTCGATCAATAGTGGTGCAGCTAACCTGCTTAATCAATTGCAGCAGTTGTCTTTACAATCTGCTCCTTCTGGTCAGGCTGTGCTTGCTGAATCATCGCCTTCTCAATCTTTGTCGGTGAATGCCATTCAGACTTCTAACCCTAAATAAAATCAACAATCTGAAGGGAAGAAGAAGGGACGTAATAAGAAAAAGGGCAAGAATGGGAAGGGTAATGCAAAATCCAACGAGCATGTTGGTGAGGGTCCAAAGGATAAAAAGAAAGTGAAGTTTCCATGCAAGTTATGTGCTGGAGACCATCTTACTCACCTTTGCCCTAAAATTCAGGATGCGCAGCACTTGTTAGCTCAGCAGGGTTCTTCCAGTTCCCAGGCTGTGTTGACAAACCCTTTTCCCCAAGGGCAACAGCTAGTTGTTGGCGCGAATCAAAATACTAGGGCTTCCTCTGGGGGCACCCAGGAAGGGGAAATTCCATCAAACATATACATGATGAGTGCTCACGTGGATGTCGCTACGAGATCCCGTGATTATGGTGAAGAAGAGTCTTCGAAAGCTAAGGGTGCTCCTGATGCTACTGAGCCGCTTCATATTACGAGGCCTACTGTTGAGCCTATACCTCGGATGCCAAAAGCATCTACTAAGCGTACGATGATTAATCCAAATGCTAGGGCTGCCCAGAACTACTCTATTGTGGAAGATCTGGCGCAGAGTCCTTGTGCCATGTCGGCTCTTGAGGTGCTCCAGTCTTGTCCGGCTCAGCGCAGTGCTCTGCTCACTGCTCTTGGGGCTGTCGATCCAAAGAACTCTCTTATGATTACATTTGATATGACTAATTTTAAAAAGAGACTCCCCCATCATATGGCTTTTCATATTAAATCATCGTACCGGAAATGCAATATTTTCCGGACGGTCGTTGATGAGGGTGCTTCCACATGTGTGATGTCTCTCACATGTTGGAAGGGAATTGGATCTCCCGCAGCTGTTCCATCTGCTACTCTTCTGACTGCGTTTGATGGTCATTCTCACAGACCACATGGTATTGTCCCAGCTTTGCCCATCTGTGTTGGGGGCAAAACTGTAAATATAGAGGTTGAGATAGTTGATGCAAGCTTGGACTACAACCTTCTGTTGGGGAGAAACTGGATTTATGAGATGGATGCCATTGCATATTCATTATTTTGGATTATTTGTTTCCCTCATGAAGGGAGGATTGTTACGGTGGATCAACTGGACTGTTCTCATGTAGACCCGAATGCATCTACTGACTCAACTATTCCAAAGTTGGATAAGGCCAAGTCGCCTGTTGAGAATTTAGGGGTTGGAATGTATTCTTCTTTGATGGGTACTTTTGATATTACACCTCCTACTGTTCATATAACTGAAATTTCATCCTCCAGGGCTCCTCTTCGAAGAGAGTTCTTCAGAACTCATTATTTTTCGGACCCTTGGACCTTACCTTCCCCTACCTCCACATTAGCAGAAGGTTAAGTGGGTGGAATGGAATTTCCAATGTCTACAGCTGAGATTGCTTATCAATCTATTGTTGACTCTGCAGAGTCCATTCCAACTCCTCTTTCTCTAGAGGAATTGGATGGCGATGTGGCTCCGGCTTGGACACTTAGTTCTTCTTCTGCCCAGGATTGCCTTGATACCACTCTTCCATCTGAAGAGGCCATCCTGGAAGCTATGACTGGTATAGATAGACCGTGGGATGATTTGCATCATCGGTCTTACTTTTTACCTGATTTGAGTGAAGTTGAATCAAGTTTTCCAAGTCCTTTGTCTCCTGGTCCTGTTCGCCCAGTCCTGAACCCTTTAGCACCAACACAGGTATATGCTGAAGGGAACATGGCTGTGATTTCTCCAACTATCCCGGTGAACATTTCCAGGGATCCCAATGTTATAGAGAATGTCTTCATCGGAGCTGAATGTTCCCCTAAAGAGATTCAGATTTACACCGATCTCTTTAAAGAGTATAGGGATGTGTTCGCTTGGTCTTATGAGGAAATGCCTGGTATAGATCCATCTATTGTCCAGCATGAGATCAAGACTTACGAAAATGCTAAGCCTGTGAGGCAAAAACTTCATCCGGTCAATCCTAGGAAGGCTGCAGCTATCAAAGCCGAGGTGGAGAAGCTACTTAAGGCGGGATTTATTTTCCCTGTTCCTTTGACTGAGTGGGTTTCGAACCCTGTTCCCGTAGATAAGAAACAAGGAACAATTCGAGTTTGCATTGATTTTAGAGACCTTAATAAAGCATGTCCGAAAGATAATTATCCCACACCATTTATAGATCAGATTATCGATGAGTGTGCTGGGAATGAGATTTTCTCCTTCATGGACGGTTTCTCCGGATATAATCAAATTACTATCTGTCCTGAAGATCAGCATAAGACTTCTTTTATTTGTCCCTGGGGTACTTTTTCTTACAAGAAAATGCCTTTTGGTCTTAAAAATGCTGGGGCTACATTTCAGCGGGCCATGTCATATGCCTTCCACGACATCAAACATATTATCGAGGCGTATTTGGATGATTTAGCTGCTCGTTCTCGAAAGAGAATTGATCATCCTGCTCACCTCCATCAAGTATTTGAACGATGTCGTTTCTACAAGATTAGGTTGAATCCAAACAAGTGTGTTTTCACGGTTACATCCGGTCGGTTATTGGGATTCATTGTGTCTTCGGAAGGGATTAGGGTAGATCCCTTCAAGGTTGAGGCAATACTTCAGTTGCCTCCCCCGTCGTCTATTCGTCAACTTCAAAGTCTACAAGGAAAAGCTAATTTTCTTCGGAGATTTATCGTAAATTATGCTGAAGTTACCAAAGGATTTATGAGATTGTTGAAGAAGGGAGTTCCATTTTTTTGGGATGACTTCGCTCAGCGCTCATTCGATGCTTTGAAAAAAGCGTTGACCTCTGCTCCTTTATTGAGTCCACTTGATTATAGCAGGGATTTCCTTTTGTATCTTGCAGCAGCAGAATCTACCATTGGTATGGTTCTGGTTCAGGAAGATGATGCTCTTGTAGAGCATGTTATATACTATCTTAGTTGAGGCTTGGTAGGACCTGAACTCCGGTATACTCCGATAGAAAAGCTAGCTTTAGCAGCTGTTCACGCTGTGCAACAACTTAGACATTATATTCTTCTACGAAAAACTTATGTTTTGGCAGCAGCCAATCCCTTTCAATTTGTTCCCAGTAGGCGAGTGATTGGGGGAAAATACAATAGATGGATTGTGATTTTGCAGGAATTTGATCTTGATTTTATGTCTGCCAAGTCCAATAAATCATTAGTTTTCGCGGAATTGATTTTTGAGTTGCCCTGTGGAGAAGAGATAGTCTATGATGAATCCTTCCCGGATGAACATTTGTTTCTTATCTCTCCACAGGATCCTTGGTATGGATATATCATTGTGTATCTTCAGACTACGAAGTTTCCCTCTACTTTTTCGTAAGATGAGCGTCGTAAGTTGCGTCACTCAGCTAAGAATTACTTGATCATTGGTGATGCTTTATACCGTCGAGGGGTTGATTCAATCCTGAGACGTTGCTTAACTCTCGAAGAAGCTGAGGCTGTGCTAATTGATTGCCACAGTGGAGCTTGTGGTGGTCATTTATCTGGGCTTGCTACAACCCAAAAGATCTTGCGTGCTGGGTACTTTTGGCCTTCGATTTTCAAAGATTGTGTGGAGTCGGTCAAAAAGTGTCATCTGTGTCAAGTTTATACTCGAAAAATGTGCGCTCATCCAGCTCCGCTTTTTCCAGTCATTACTGTTGGTCCCTTTACAAAGTGGGGTATTGATTATACTACTTGTAACCCGCCTTCGGCTAAAGGTCACAAGTACATTATTGTAGCAGTAGACTACTTTATGAAGTGGGTCGAGGCTATGCCTACTTTTGGGAATGATGGTGAGACAACAACTCTTTTTCTTTTCAACCAGGTTATTGCTCGTTTTGGTATTCCTAGAGAGATTGTCACTGATCATGGTAGTCATTTTCAGAATAGCATGATGGCTGAGTTGGCTCTAAAATTAGGTTTCCGATAGGAGCATTCATCTCCGTATTATCCTCAGGCCAATGGGCAAGTGGAAGCCGTGAATAAATCCTTGAAGAAAATTCTTCAAATGACAATCAATAAAGCTCGATCCAACTAGCATATCATGCTATATCCTGCACTTTGGGCATACAGGACGTCAGTGAAAACTGCAACTGGCTTTATTCCATTTCAGCTAGTTTACGGGTTGGAATCCGTATTTCCCATTGAATGTGAGATTCCTTCTCTTAAGTTAGCTGTTGAACTTCTTCCTGACACTTCTAGTCTTGAAGAACGTCTCCTTCATCCGGAACATCTCGATGAGCAGCGTCGGGATGCCGCCACGATGAATGAAGCACATAAAAATCGAGTTAAAGTTCAATATGATAAGGCGGTCAAGCCTAGGGTTTTTTCAGAAGGTGACCTTGTTTTGGTCTATGCCCAAGAAAAATATGCCCTGGGGGTAGGAAAGTTTAAGTCTATGTGGTATGGCCCCTTTATCGTTAAAAAAGTCCTTAAAAAAGGAGCATATACCTTGGTTGATTTTGAAGGGAATGAGTTGCCGGAGCCTAGAAATGGGCTCTATTTGAAAAAGTATTATGCCTAGGCTTCGGCCTGGCATTTTGCTTTTGTATATAGTAGTTTTGCTTTGTACATATCTGTTTTTTCGATCTTTGATGGGATGGTGATGTTTTTGATCTACTTTGGCAGGTTGTGTCGGATGTCATGAGTCATTTTGGTTTCGCCGATGGCCCTAGTAGACACACTCGGAACTTGGCTTCTGCGGCTTGGGTGCTTCATCATCCATCCGGTCAGCTGTTAGTATCAAAAGGAGTCTGTATTGGTCCTGCTTCCAATAATATAGGAGTCTGTATTGGTCTTGATTCATTGGTAATTTTCTTGGACTTCCAGCTGGTGGTGTCGCAGTTGAACAATACTTATCGGGTTCGAGATCCATTTTTACTCTGGTTGTTCTTGAGGGTACGTTTATTACAAAGATCATTTCAATTTTTAACTTTCATTCATATTCCTTGAGCTGACAATTAGATGGCAGACTCATTAGCTAATCAAGCAATTGATTGGCATATTAATCATTCCATACAATAAAATTTAATCATAAAAAACATCATACATTTTTATACATTTGTCACATCACATCAAACATCGTTGTATATATATTATCAGAGTGTTCAAAAACTATACAAAATTTGGATCCATAAGTCATACAAAATTTGGGCTTATGCCCGATCATGTTCAAATCTCAAAAAATATACAGTCATCCGATAAATCATATATATCTACTCCTGTGGTCTTTGCCCAGAAGTTGTGTTCCTATAGAACACGATCGCAGTCGCGACTCGGCGGAATAACCGCACCCAGTCACGAGGTACTCCTACTACCCGTCTCTGGATGGCCTCGGGTAGATCTTCCACTGCAGCCATAGGCACTTGGCGGGTTAAACCCTCCAAGTTCCTCTGTACAACATGGAGGGTTCTGTCTAAGTCTACTATATCCGCCTCACCTCTACGGCGCTTGTGTCGCGGGTAACCATCAGGACAGACTGGTCCAATATCTGTATCATGATCATTATGATATTGTAAGTCACTTTGAATCTAAACAAAAACATGTTTTATTTTTTCATACATATTGAAAAAATCCAAAAAAAATCATATAAGTTAAAAAATTGCAATCTTACCGATTGTGCCCCATGCCACGCCAGGTGGAATGACGAGGTCTGGATCACCACGGAAATCCATCCCGGCATAGGGATAGTCCTCCACAGCGATGATTTGTTCTCCCCACCATTGGAAGAACTCATCATCCCAAGTGGTTCGGGGAACTTTAATTCCCCCCAATCTCTTCATCAAGTCCGCCCATCGGGCAATTCTTGGGTCCCTTGGACTGCTGATAGAAGAGATCACTTTGGGTCTTAGTCCAGGAATCTTCTCGAAGAAGAATGTCATCAAGATTGTACCATATCCGAAATGTTTTGTCTTTTTTTTTCGGATGGAAGTCAATTGTTGTTTCATGTTCATTAGTAGGGTTGTGCACCAATCATATATATGAGTTAAGCATTCCACAACTATACTCATTTGAGTCCTGGATGCCTAGTGTAGGGGAGTAGAACCTGCTACCCTGCCAATGGTAAAAAGGAGGATTTTCATGTGCAAGTCTCTTAAATCTTTGATAGCAATTTGAGTCCCAACTTTCTTGGAACCCTCTACGCAGTAGACGTGGACGTAATCTTCCACGGTGAGCCCTCCCAAAGGTTTGCCATGTAAATCTACTGGCTCCCCCCTCCGGGAGAGTCCAGTAATAAAATAGATATCTTCCACTTCGATACGTATGGGCATTTGATCTATTATGAAGCAATCTTCTTCCGGTTCCCAATAATTCACAAGCATTTCGAGCAACCGGACATTACTCTTCATATTTGGCATTTTGAAAAATTTGAGCAATCCACAATTTCGGAGAATATTAAGCGATAATTGGTCCTGCATTACTTCATTTTCAATGGCACTGTGCTCACGTTCTCTCCATGATATAGTCATCCTGCAAAAATTCAATAATTTTTTCATTAGATACGCATTTTTTCATTTTGGGTTGCGCATACGCGACTTTCTTTGTACATAGTCGCGTATATACGCGGCTTGGTTATTATAAACCCGCGTATGCGCAAACCCGTGATTTAAAATAAATAATTCTACGATGAAAATTCATAATTTTTTAACTTATGAATGGACAAAATTGATAACAAGGATGGATTAAGAGCTTACCTAACAAATTCGGTGAAGTTTGACGGTCGATTGCTCCTGTTTTGACGAAAGAGGCTTTTTCTCCAGAGCTCTTTTTCCCAATTCAGCAAGTCACAATGAACCAAATGTGAGGTAACTTGTCTATTTATGCCCAAAAAGTTGAAAATTTTCACAAAAATTTGTTATGCTTATTTTTTCAATCTATCTTAAGCTGCATAACCCGGATGCTTGGAAGTGCCCAGATTGGTATATTTTCAGGTACATTTTGATGAACTCGAGATTTTTTCCGGTTTTTGATCCATGACTGCTGACCCGTCATGGTAGGTATATGATCTTCACTGGCATATAGGTTAGGGAATCCACTTTCCGTTGCATTTTTCATACTAGCCTCCATTCTGATCACTTGCCATAGGGTCGATCCCATCAGGTCATGAGTATTTCACCCATTTCACTCGCCGATTATTTAATCATGACTTGGTGGTAGAGCCTTCCTTTACATGGGCTTCCTAGTTAGTTCCTCACTATCACTTGTTGCCCATGCCGTGTTTTATGTAGGCTCGGGAGTCCTCTTTAGTCTCGCCATGACTTATGTGTTGAAGCTTCATTCTTCTTCTTCTCCACTATTATTTTTCTGGCTATTACCCTAGAGGCTCCCTGGTGTTGTTGAGTTGTATTACTACATTGCATATTGGCTACTTGTTTATCCTGGCCTTTAGCCGGCTTCATTTTGGACTCGATGTTTAAGCCAACTTTTGACCTTGACTGTCTGTACAAGTTAACCATTGCATGCATTTAGCTATCGCGACTTGACACCCTTTTACCCATGGATGGAACATTCCTCTGAGTATCGCTTACCAGTTTCCGCCACCTTGCATTGAGCATAGGATCGTTCCAATCCCAGGAACTAGTGCATCTATTTCTTGATACTCGTTCTATCCATTGTACTATAGCATTCTTTTATTCTTTTTCAGGCTTATTATATGAAAAAGACAAAAAAATCAAATATAACAAAAAGAGCGGGAACGGGATGTAACTTCGTAATTTGATGGCAGTACAGTATCAGTTTGTCGCCCTTGAACAAAGCACATACACTTATATATTTCCTTCATTTGGGATGGTTTTAGTTTTGACCTAGGTTCAGCCTTTGCCTTGTTTCACCGGTCGGTTCTCCCCCAGTTGGTTATCTCTTCCAATCATATGGAGAGTTTGTTTTTGCCTCCTGCATAATAGACTTATACAGTGTCACTTTTTACTGCCATGGTCATCACGAGTCGTGCTTTTGTTCAAGGGAAGTCTAACTAGAGTCGGCCATTCTGCGGTGTCTCTTGACTCATTATTCAGTTGGCCTTCCCGGTCTTGTCAGTATCTTGTTCTATCACATCAGATGTTTTGGTCTTCTGCTCGTGCTGGTTTGAGAAGGTCTCCATTGACTTCTTGCTGGCGGGTTTGTCTCTCATCGACTACGACATATTGCTCTGAGAGTAAACCTAGAGCCACACCCTGGCCCTATTTCCATCATTGATAGGTGACCTTGTGCTCAGCATTTGATCATCATTATGGGTCTTTGACTGAGTGGTTTTCCTTGTGTTCGACGTCAACATACATTATCACACTTGGGATTCGTGCAGTACCTTGATTTCCATTTGACCCTATTGGTGGATATCTCGCCTCTGTGTCAGCTTTCATTATTGGTTGGTTCAGAGGGTTTCTTCCGTGCGCTAGCTTCATCTTGTGCATGTCGGAAACATACTTCAGTTTGGTTCCGTCACTCTACTTCGTCCGATTCCTTCCAAATCTTGGCCTGCGGGTTACACTCGCGTTGGACTGATGTGGGATGCCTTAATGCCTTCCTTCCAGCAGATCTTTTCCCATCGACTCTGACTCATTGCTCTGGGAATAAGGTCTAGAGTCTTTTTGTTAGTACCTTAGGGTTTGCAGTCATTAGTGGCAGACTCTTCGCTATCGACAGTGGGGATTCATCATTGCCTCCTGATTGGTAGATTCTTCCAAGTGTTCGACTTCAACTCATTCATTCGCACTTGTTAGATTGTACTGGGGCACCTTGACACTCATTTTCATTATTGGTGGGTTGTCTCGCGTTGGTTAACGGTATACATTATTGAACGGTAATCCAACGATTTCTCACATGGTCGACTTCAGCTCATTTATTCCCATTGTGTAGAATTGTGCCATAGTGATCGGTGAAGACCTCGGGTTGCATCAGCATTTTTCGGTTCACTTTTGACAGTCCATTCAGTTTCTGCCAGTGATGTCGTCCACCCTTATATGTTGCAGTTTAGCACAGCAGCATCTTATATGTTGGCTCCCGAGTTGCGTGATTGTACCGTTTGCCACCTCTTATGATTCGGTACTTGGAGATTCAGCTACTTATATGACCAGACATCCAGTTGCACCATCTTTGATCAGATTTCTATATGTGATACTTGGACATTGATTCAGACTTACACTTCCGGGCCATGCTCAGATGATTCATTGTGTACTTTCAGTTCAGCTATACTTGTATACATGTTGGATCTATTCACTAATTTCTATATGTTGTATTTTTGGACTGAGCATGGGTATGCCCGCCTCAGCATGAGTTGACTCTCTGTTTTCTTTCATTGGTTTTTGGCAGGCTGAAATCTGGTGAAGTCCTCTCTTGTCCTTGTGAAGTTCTTTCTATGTGCATAATACATTTCGACCATCATGTACCCCTTCTGACCTCATATATTAGGGGGCATCTGTTATAGCATCATTTTTCACCCTCATGTGATTCATGATTGTCTCTATGGCCTTGGGCACCCATTCCCACAAACTTGAACAAAATTCATAAAAAATAGTGTTAAAAATCCCATACGCGGGTATGCCCAGACTTTTCCGCGTGTATACGCGAGTCCACATGTACTTTTCCGCGTATGCCATTAAAATCATTAAAAAATATATAAAAATTCCCTATTTTCGAGCTGGGTTGATGGTTACTCCAGTAGTTCAACCACCCCAGTACGTGGCCAACTGTTTCCAACTGATTGAAACTACTTTGAGGGAGTATAAAAGCCCCTCATGTGCATGGCCTAAGGGAGAGAGAAATTTATAGACATTATACTCTATTGGAATCCCAATTCAAGTCTGATTTCCCGTGCCTCCTGCACTTTCCTAGATTTTTACAGGAAACCCTTGTTTCCTAGAGATGTTCATCCGTTTATATGTCATCTCGTGTGCACAAGTCTTGAAAGTATCCTAGCGAGGCAAGGGCGGGACGGATCCGGACGACGGTCTGTTCGAAGATCGTGGAAGGATTCAGGTGATCTCTCCACTTTTTATTACTGTACATGCTGTTCGTAATGAAGAAGAACCATCTTGTTCCCGAATTCACGTGTTAATATCTGCTTGCATATGTGAAAATATTATTATTTAAGCATTTATTATTGTTTATATGATGTTTCACATGGATTTCACTGACATTTAGGATAGATATATGTTGTACAACTAGATTTCCGTGCACGTTTCTTGTTGGTTTTCAGGTTGAGGAGGAAGAAGGGTTGTTGGGGGTTTGGACCCCGCGGGATCTAAATCAAACGTAGGATTATGGGTGAGTTCTACTATCGATGTTATCTAGTTTTTAGCATACAAGTGTGGTTGTGTGAGTCCTTCTTGAATAACATGCCCTGATCTGTGGAGATTTTGACCCAACAAACCTCTAGGG
>JAXQQM020082825.1:0-27152 GCA_034641835.2 Pinus albicaulis | reverse complement strand
ATAGTTAAGCCAAATAAAGTTTTTTTTTAAAGTCCTTAAGGGAAAATTGCGGCTCTAAGTGGTGGGGTCGAATTGAGCTTAGGTGGCAGCGTAGAAGAGCCACGAAAGGGATAGCATTGGATTGGCTAGAGGAAAGCAGCACGTGATTAGTCAAGGAGAGGCAACACAGGCCAAGGTGGGACCTATTGGCTACTCTGTGTCAATGACCCCATAGCAGTACACCCCCATTTGTTCAATGGGATTTATCATGTTCGAGGTGTTCACGCCTTTCAGATTCCATCACAGTTTTATAAACGATGTAAACCCATTCTGCATGTTTATGATGTAAATGATCTAAGTAAGACCATCATGTATGTAACAACCTAGGTAAGCTTAGTATTTTGGTGATTATTTCTATCCTAGGAGGTTTTTTGTCTCACTGATTCATTTGTGTTTCTCGACACAAGTGATCGGCAGAGTTTTTCCCTCCAGCCTCACCCCAAAGCTAGGGTGGATTTTGTCGTCAAGATGCTGAGTGAGTCCTAGTGTTTTCTATCGAGTCTTTGTAAAAGTAGTTTGGGAATAATCCTAGCTAATTGGCTAGATTATTTTATTACAAGCTACTTGGTCTACTGGATCATGTTTTGAGTCGCAAAATTGGGTAGTTTTTTTAAGGTCTATCACGAATAGGTATTCCCCCTTTATGTGTCTAAATGTATTTATCTTATGTAAAGAGGGTTTGAAAAACAATTAAATACCCTCTCAGTCAATTAATTAAATTTTCTGGCCAAATTAAATTAAAAATCCTAAGCCAGAATTTTAATTAATTTTAAGTCCTAGGCGATTTAAAAAAATTTTAAAAGAAAAATTCGTGGGTCTTTAAAAATAAATTTTTAAAGGTTTCGGACCAAGGAAATATTGCGAATTTCAAGAAATTTTGGACCCTTGGGCCTTGGTGTTTAAGTCAAAGTCAAAATTTTGAGGTAATTAACTCAAAAATATTATTTTTGAGTTAATTAAATGATAAATTCAAATTTCCTCAAAATTACAATTTCGACGGTCCAGATTAAAAGATAATTAAATCTTTTTTGATGGTCGAGATTATTTTGACAAGGATCAACCAAACTAGTTGTTGGAGATTTTATCTTATAAATTAGAGGTTTTTGTCAGTCTTTCAATTATCCAATCCCTTGATCGGGTACTTGCTCTTGAAGCTCTCCTATAATATTTTATGGAATAATACAAACGAAGACTTTGGGGTTTTATTTTGATAGTGGTGTTTCTCTTCAGCATTTTATGGTAAACTTGTTCTTTATATTTTGCTGATGATTATTTTAATGGATTGTTTATTAATGGCTCTTGTAGAGGAATCTATTGCACATGTATCTTGCTTAGGTTACTGGATTTAGGATAAGAATATTAATTGGATTGAGTTAGCAACTATCTCTAACTCTTGAAAATTTTATCTTTTATTGTATTTCTATATTGATTTAACAGTTTAACTTTAAGTGTCTAGAAATCTTTCGGATTTAGAATTGGGCATTTGGGAAAGTCCTCGGTTGGACCTGACTCAAGAGATAAGATCTGAAAAGCCCTCTGGATCTAATTCCCCTAGCTTATCTGAAATTCCATCTTTTGAAGGGTTTTTTTCTAGGGCTTATGTCTAATTACAAAATTTATCTTAACTTTTGTTGAATTTAAAGTCAGATCTGGCTAGTAAGAGTCTTAGATCTTCAGATATAGGAGCGAAGTCAGACTTATGCTCCTCAAATCTGACAGATTTGCAACTCTTGGGCATAGATATGTAAATATATTGTATAGATCTGTAATTTACATATGTAGATCTGAAGTTTTGTAACATAATTTTGAATTCTAACATTTGGATTTTAGGATTCTCTCTATTATTGTACATCTTGGGTATTTGGTTTTTTTTTTTTACTTGTGCAAGAATAGATCTGAAAAATTAGCCAAGGAAACCTTCAGATCTGAGCCAGATCTAGACCTTGGAGGACAAGATCTGAGCTCAATATTTGTTTGCAGGAATAGATCTGACAAATCAGCCAAAGAAATCTTTAGATTTCAGTCAGATCTAGACCCTAGAGGGCAAGATCTGAGCTCAATATTTGTTTGTAGGAATAGATCTAAAAAATCAACTAAGAAAATCTTCAGATCTAGACTCTTGAGTACGTATAAGCTTTTGAGACTATTTTTACAGGATTTTGGTCTCCAAAATTCTAATTTTCAAGCGACAACATTATCCCAAAATTTCAAGAATTTTCAATGCTGGGTTCTTCAAAGCCTTGGGCTGGGTTTGATCTCCAAACCCTTATTTTTTACAAATTTTATTACAACAAACAAATCACAAATAATTAGGCCCTAAAAACACATTTTATATGGTCAAAATTGTTTAGAATTGCAAATTCTTCATTTTCATAATTTTTGGCCATTTTGGCATCTTTAATTTTGTCTAGATCTAACTTTGAAGTTTGTTGGAAATTACTACATAGCTGTGAAAAATCAGATCTTAACATTTCTGATGCATATCCTAAATAAAGTCCAAAAAATTTGAATTTTTAGTTTTTTGGCAAAACTTACTATTTTTAGACATTGTGGGGATCATTTTTAGTATTTTCAATTTGCTGATCTATTATCAAATTATTACTGTTATAAACTTATCAGTTCTGAAAATTATTGAATCAAACTCTCTTAAAGCCTTAAAATTAAAATTTTCAAATTTTAATATATTTTTGCTATTTCTGGAAGTATTTGACAGCTATTTTGGGCAATTTTATCTTTCTGATCTATCACTATTTCACTGCCAAAATAAAAATATCAGATTTGAAATTTCGCTTAATCAAGTCCTAAAAATTGATTTTTCTTCAAGTTCAACAATTTTTATTATTTTTAGTCATTTTGGGCATTGGTGCCGTTATCGTTTGTTTGTTGATCTATGATTTAAATTAAAGCTACAATTTATATTTTAGATCTGAAATCTTGCTGAAGAATATATTCTAAGTTTGACTATAGGAGAAAATTTAATTTTTGGATTTGCATTATTTTAAGAACATCATTTAATCCATAAATTGCTTGATGAAGTGGTTTTATTAGCATTATACTTTCATGGTATATATGGATGAATAATTACTGAATTTTAAGAGCGCTAGTAAATTTCATATGTTTCGGTTGGGTTTGATGATCATTGGCATCTGAGTTTTGGAACGTGTTCTATCAATTAAAATTGTCTAATGTTTAATTAACTTTTGTTTCATTTACTTGAATTATTGGATGTTTATTGAATACTAACGTTTGAGAAATATTTTCAAGTACGTGTGATCGATATCTGATTTTGAGAGCTCTATTGTGGATTTGTAATCTTGTGGGCATCTTCATAATTGACACTCTCGCTGAAGTACTTAGTGGTTAGATCAGATTTTTTATAATATAAGTGCTTTAGGCTTTTTAACATTAATTCTCATCTTTGAAGCTTGCTTCATCTCACTCCTACAAATCATTTTCCTTACATTCTGCATTTTAAATTAACATTTCATAGCAGCAGTTTCTCATCAAGTACTTGGTTGTAATTTCCTTAACAGGATAGTTGACTCCATAAGGCACTGGTATCAATCTTTCCAATTCAATCGAATCATTTAATCTTGCGAGATCTTTTACAAGTATTTGATCGTTTAGCTGTGTCTCCCGAACTGGTTGGTTTCCAACTGGTTCCCCTTCATTTCATTTCCATAGGGTCTATCCCCCTTATTCTGTTATAAGGAGACAACTTAAATAGAGAGATTGGGGATCAGGGTGATAGCCCCCAATCTGAGGCGTTGTCACAGTGCCTAGACATCCTGTGCGACAATAGGACCCAAGGCATACGTTGGGCCTCAATGGATAAAAGGAGGAAGGGAAGGCTCATTTGGATTCATTCAGCTATTTTATTCTTTTCATTTTGATAGAGCACACTTGAGCCAGAGAGCCAAGTCTGTAGTGTTGTTTAGCACATGATATCTTCAAGCAGAGATCTTAACCTTTGCCTCGGGGGGGACTTCGAGTGCTTGCTCAAGAGAGGAGTTCCACCCTTTTTGTGAGGGAATTTTCTACCAGAAACATCAGGAGGAAGAGTAGCCATTTCTAGACTGCGCAAAGGAGGAGTAGACTACGCAGTGGAGGACATAGTGTAGTGAGGAGTTCGAGTCGGGAGGTTGGAGAGAAGGGAATTATCATCAGGATATTTGGAGGGGAGGCTAGCCACCTCCTACCAATGTTTATTGTATCATTTCGGAGACATTTCTGAGCAGATTCTTCTAATGTTTCGATTTCCCCCAGCAGTTCATTGTGCGAAGAAGTCCAATTTCCGAAGTCAAAACTAGGACAAACCACTTCTTGGTTTTTTTGGGTTTATTGAGGAGAGGCCAAGATTAATTTGGCAGAATTTTTTGGGTATAAGTAAGAGAGAAAACCAGGATCCCAACTCAGCCAACAGCTAGAGGAGCTAGGGGAAAATTACGCTGAAATTCTAAGGTCAATATTTGGCAAAATCCTTTGTGGGTTATTGTGGATTTATTGAGCAGAGACTATGGTTAAAAGACCAAATTATTTTGAGCATTATTCCTGGCCCTAGCAGTAGATTCAATGGAGCAGCAGCATCATTTCTGGACTTGGCAGCGCAGAGAGAGAGCAACGCAGAGCCACTCCCAGTAGGAGATTTAGCTTATGTTTGAGTTGTTCTTCAACCTGCTTTGAGCAGGCCCAGGTGGAAGATTTCCAACACCACTATTGTACTCATTCCATTCAATTTAATAAAATGGCTCAGCAGTTGTTTTTGGCTCCAGTTTACCTGTTTTGATGATGTATTTTTTGTTGCCATAGTTTCTATTCTATTTGCACTTTTATTACTGTTAATCCCAATTTGGGATATTAAAATATGTCAATGAGAAGATTATAAAAGAAGGCTTGAGGGTCATTTGGAAAGCAAGTCGGGCATACACTCAGTAACTCGAAGGAAGTCGATTCTAAAGGAATAGAATTCAATTTGAGAGGGAGAGTTGCAGGGCAGAGTATAATATCTCAAATCTGGAATAGCTAGCAAGGCATGACTGGAAAATGCATTTTCCAGTAATGGTTGCTACAGGAATTGAAACCAAGACCTGGATCCCTTAGAACAATGTGTCTAAGTGCTAAATCCAAGAGGAGGCTCCAAACAAATTCTTCTAAGTGGGTTAAACAGATATCCCACAATTAGATGTCCTCAGAAAAATGCTCGATGAGGGACTGCAACAATTCTTAAGTAAGAAATGGAAAGACAACGTTATTCTATAACTGGGGACACATGAAGAGATGTACAACCAACAAATATATGATATAGCAGCAAATGTATACAATGTGTGGAGGAATCAATCACTCCAACTAGGCACTGGAAGCCTCAATAGAGCATATACAAGAAAATGCAAGAGCACTGCTACATATGAAAAGCCCTGGCTAAAATAATGCAGTTTATAGAAGACACTGCAACAAAATACATGATAATAGAATGATATGTCAATATCAGCTCAAAGAAATGAGGGGGAGCAAGCTCTCAACCCCTGAAAACACTAATACAACAATAATGCACAATCCTTAGAAGGTTTGGCTGCAATACATGTACAAATGACAATTTTGCAAAAATGCCAGAGTTGCTGGGCAGCAGCTGCAACTCAAATTGTAATAACATGGAGATGGCTGAATAAGATGTACAATCTGAAAGAAATCTCCTCCAATGGATCTCTCAATGCAAGGCTGATCCCGACACTGAAGATCTTGCCCTCCAATAAGCTAGTGCAACGCCTCACTGCAAGTATACACTGAAAAAATGCAGTATGGAGACTGGACTGCGCTGTCTATGATGGGAGATGCTTGGCCTTGATGCCAAGATGTGCAAATCAGCTCTGAAACCTCCTTCACTAACCTCCCGGAGGAATAGGAACTCCATCCTCAGAAAGATGAGCCAAGGAAAGGTGTTGTGGAACCCTCCATTGCAACACCTAGCAACAGTACATTATACTTGAGAAAAAATAAGGCAGTGACTAAAAGGAGTGGCTTTGGCCTTGAGCCAAGATGTGGAGAAAATGAAATGCAATCCTTCAAGAGGCCTCTCAGGAAGGAGAGGAAATCCTAAACAGGAATCCCTCGTGCTAAGCAGCACTTCAACTCAGCTAAACAACCGGAGACTGCAAATAGTCTAATTAGACAAATGATCAAATGCTCAAAGATGTATCACTATGGCTGCCTCATTCTCCTTTTATACAAGTGAATGCTTCTTTGCCCTAGACCCCACACATTAGGGTTTCTTCCACAAGGAATATTCCTCCCTCTCAAATTGCGCTGTCTTCTCATGCAAGCTACACCTCTTAGGCAGCGCTGTTGACTTGGTCAAACTTGACCTTGTCCTCATGCAATTGCCCCTTTTAACACTGGAAGGTGCAAAATTAAGCTGCTCCATTGATACTTTTCACACTATGAGGGATCTTATTCCTACTCATGGGCCTTTTACCCATTTTATTCACCTCCTAGATGAAATAAACAAAAATTAATATTCCAATTTGCTGCTTGCAAATTTTGGAATATTACACAAAGGAAGCAAAGGGATTCCGCAGTGACAGGAGTCGAGGAAATAAGGACGCAAAAGGCCGGAGAAGGTAGCACAAAGCAGCAATGCAAATAACTATCGTAGGGTGACACAGTCTCATGCAAGCACTGCGCAGAGAGACACGTAGAGGGATGCAAAGAGGAGCTGTGAGTCTCCTGGGTGTTCGAAATTCTCCAGAGGGTTCGTGAGAATTTATCTAAGGTGTTTTCTAAAGAAGTCTGCCCAGTCTTTTCCTTGTAAATAATTTCATTGCTGAAGAATAATATATAAACCCTCATCTGCTGCATTGGTTTTCTCGCATTGGGTTTTTCCGGGGACAATTGTCGAAAAACAATTGTGTCTATGTGATTGATTCTTATGCTTGTATATCTTACTGTTTTATTCTATGCATATACTTGAGTGAATGCTGCAATAGTATTTATTTCAAACTTTATTGGAAGAATTATGTAAATAAATTATTGGAAATAATAAGTAGGAGAAATAAATCTATCATTGCAAAAGTATTTTCAGGATTGAAAGTTTCACATGGTATCAGAGCAAAGATGAGTAACAGGAGCAGAGAACTGACGATGGAATGAAGATTAGATGTTGCTATTGCAGCAATTTGAAAGGGTTCACACAGCTCTCTAGAGAAGAGGGAAAGCATGAAAGAGCAGATGGATCACGACGTTCCTATTCTGGCATCCAGATTCGAAGAAGAATTTTCTTGTGTGTCAAGCTTTGCTTCTCTTGAGATCTGGTATATTGACAGTGGGGCTTCTACGCACATGACGGGAGCGCGAGAATGTTTCTCAAGATACCAAGAAGAGCAAATGAATTTTAAAATCACCATGGGAAATAAGGAAAAATGTACCCCTATTGGAAGAGGTACCATAGTGTTTCAAACAGAAGTTGGTAATAAGCTTCGAGCCACTAATGTGATGCATGTGCCTAGATGTCGCAGCTTCAGAACAAAGGTTATGACGTTTACTTCATTGGAAAAAGAGTATATTTCAAACACTCGAGTTGGAAGAAGAAGGCACACATCGGAGTTAGGAGCAATAAACTATACAAGTTACAGCTCGAATCCCCAATGGCGCTGATATGCCGCATTGATGAGAAGGATTTGAATGAACTATGGCTCAGGAGAATGGGGCACTTACACCATGGGGCATTAAGAATTCTCAAGAATACTGTCACATGAGTTCCAAAACTAAGCACCAAGTGAGACGATGTCTGTAGAGGGTGCATATTGGGAAAGTATGCCAAGGCAACATACCATAGAAGCAGCAATAGGGCTAAGAGTCTGTTGGGAATCGGGATTACTACATTCAAACATCTGTGAACCAATGTCCACTAGAGCTCTTAGTGGTGCCGAATATTTCGTCACCTTTATTGATGACCATTCTAGGAAGACCTGGATCTACTTTCTAAAGACCAAGGATGAATTCTTTGATCGATTCAAGGAGTTTAAGGCTCTGGTAGAGAATAAGAGAGGAAAGCGAATAAAGACACTGCGACCTGTTGAGATTTTGTGTATTTGGGGTAGCATCAGTTGTGCTCTAGCTCCCAAATTTTGTGGAGGGACGAGAGTACACTTGATCTACAAGACCCAGAAAAGGATTTGGGAATTTCAGCTAGTTTAGGAGATATTAAATTAATTGATTATTTGAATGTATTTTCTAAGTTAAAACTTAGGGAACTTAAATAATTAAAGTGAATTTAATTAAACATGTGATGAAATTGTCTTAAGTCACACAGATCCAGCTTTCTTTTAATCTTAGCCATTGATTCAAGATATTATCATGGCCGTTGGTTTCCCAACGAGAAAACTATAAAGGAAAGGCTTGGGGTCATTTGTAAAGACACACAAAGGCAGAGCACTAAAGCTAAGCTGAGATTCTAGGGCGGGTTTGTAAGAATTCTCAGAAGTGTTTCAGCTGCAGAGAGGGGAATTTAGACCAAGGGGATGATTTGATCCCAGGGTCTAGAATCAGCAAGAGGCAAATATCAGCTCCGAGAGGCAGCGCAGAGAAGCAGGAGGGCAGCAGCAGGAGGGCAACAACTTGTGCTACGCAGGTGTTGTGTAGTCCCTCAAGGACAACGTAAATTGCTGCAGTAAACCTTCAAGGGTTACGCAGAGACCCTAAGAGGAAGCGTAGAGACTGCGTCACCCAGTCTGGGGTAACACAGTCCCTTCTAGAGCCTCGCTGAGGGTCAGAGGGGCTTCAGAGGCTGATGTAGAGGCTTCAGGGGCAGCATTGGGGTTTCTAGGCCCTAATTTTGGAGGAGTTCTGTAAATCCTGTTTGAGGGTGTGGATCGGTCATTATTTTGGCCCTAGATTAGCCAGTGAGCTGTAGATCTATTATTTCTCTGTCTAGTTTTTCAGATCTGGAACTGAGACTTGTTGTATTCAGAAAATTCTTAATAATAAAATCCTCCAACAACTAGAAGACCAATTTTCCCGCATTGGTTTTTCTGGGGACTATTTGTCTAGAAATAACTGTGTCACTTTGTCTATGTGTACATGAAGTTGTTCTAGATCTGGATTGGTGGAGATCTGCTATGTGTTTTGCTTCGATTTTAACTTGAATTTATTCATTTAATAACTTGTCTAAGTAGGAGGAGCATAACCAGATTAACAGTAAATAATTTCCGTATAAAGTGTAAAGATTCAGAAATTTCAACATGGTATCAGAGTAATTGCAGATCTAGGAGGGTCACCAGCAAGATACTGAAGGTTCTCGCTGCAGGAAACAATTGGAAAAGCAGCGGAAACACAGATTTGAAGGGACAACATATTTTTCAGAGGCAGATTCACGTAGAGGGAAGGGTGAACTAAGAGACATGCACAAATCAGGGGGAATTTCGTGGAATGATGTAGGGATGGTGAGAAGGATTAAGGAAGAAGATGAAAGAGTAGTTCAAGGGCCCATGATTGGCAAGGAGACAACTGAGCATACACTTGCTGATGAGACACCATCCATTGTTGAGGTATCCATTGATGGGGTATCTGGGGTTGTGACCGAGTTCTCTGATGATAGCAATGCATCATAGGTTGATGAGGCATTGGGAGACAAATCCACTGTTGTTGAGGTGCCGATAGGTACAGGGGCCTCTAGGTCTATGACAAAATTTTTGGATGACAATCACGTGCAGCTGACTAGTGAGCATGTCTTGCGTGTTAGAGTGCCTATGGATGAGGGTGTGCAACCATCCTTTGGGCTAGCCGTTGATGAGGTGCTAGGAGATACAAAGGTATTGGACAATGGTCGCACACAGCAGTTTCATCAACTTCACACCGACCTTCTAGCTTTGAAAGGGAAGGCCACATAAATACAAGAGGCTATTTTGTTGCAGAACGAGGAACTGGAGGGCATGAGAGTGGTTTGTGCCGAGTCAGCGGCCAAGTTGGTCCACATTGGGGAATGGTTGGATTCCCTAATGATACAACTAGAGGGCACATTGGAGTGTCAGAGCAGCCCCCTTCAGGCATACATAGACAGGGCTAGCAGCAGTTGGGTCATTGCTTCTCATTGAAGAGTGAGAGATGGAGCCAACTAGTCAAATCTCATATGTTGACCTAGATAGCGGGATGAGATGATCGAAGTTGCACTGGGTGAAGCATCCGCATGTTAAGGTTGGATGGCGAGATATTTTGAGTTGGTACTTGGTGGATTGGGTTGTATAGATAGTGGGGGACTCGAGCGTACCTCAGCAAGAGTTTCTAGGCGCTAGGAATATAGGAACCCCAGACTGGCATTGGGATCTAGATGGGACTACCTATCGTTTCCCAGGCAAGCCGATTGTCTACGTCTTGGAGGGTACAATTGGCCTAGAAGTCGAGCATGCACATTCTCTAGGGGAGTTTCGATCAGCTCTAGTGGCCAACCAGCTTATGGGCAGACTCCTTGGGTTGTCTTGGTATGACATTAGTATGCGGGGTCACGGGGTGATCAACATACTTTGGCAGGAGCTTGTCAGAGGTGGCATTAGCAGGCCACCAGACGGTGCCTTGTATGGAGCCAAGGATTCTTCACCTTTTCATGGGGCACAAAGGTTGCAGCGGAGCAGAGAAGTGGTGGCATGACTATTGACACATAGGGAGATTCACTTCTAGGACCCCTCAGGGAGGGTTTGGAGTGATGATCCATTCATCGATGAGTGTAGTGATGTGACGGTGGAGGTGATGATACCGATTGGGGTGGTCCGAGATGTAGAGACAAAACTCTAGGCCATCACATCTAAGGATTTGTGGGAACATCTAGCATTGAGCAGTGTACTACCGGTGGACATGGAGGTGAATGGTGGTGTACTCTAGTGTGGGATTGCATTCTGGAGTAGGAGTGTCTTACATCACATTGAGTACACGCGAGTGACTGGTGCCTTGACACAGACTGTAATATTCCTATTAGCACCGCTAATTGGAATATTTCATTTTTGTATAGTTTTGCCGCCTATAGTTAATTAATAAATAAAAGTGAGAAAGAGGGGTCAACTCACTTTAATAAAATAAAGTGCTTCCTAGTAGAAGCAACGTTGTGACTTAAAGGAAAGCCTTGGGGGTCCACACTTCGTATGAGAGAGGCCTCACGTAGGCTCTAGAAGCAACTGCGCAGGCATAGGAGGAGCACGTGGAGAGAGGGGACACAGTTAGGGTTTTGAGGGGAGCTAGCACTATAAAAGGAAGGAGAGTCACTCCATTTGGCATTATTGATATTGTTGATGATATTGAGCTAGACTTCTGTCTACTTGAGCACGCTGGCGGTTTAGTCGGTCTGCAGCACTGTTTAGTGCGACTGAGTGTCTCTGGTCGGAGATCTCACCCTTGGCCCCGGGGTAGTTCGAGTGCCTGCTCGGGCAAGGTTTTTCTTCAGCCTTTAGCAGGAGAGTTGCAGGTGTTTTGTTTGGGAGTTTTGCTGTGGTACTGAGCTCATTGGGTGACTGCGCAGTCCTTGGAGGGAGGACGCAGTTGGAGTTGGAGCTGTTCAGTGGTAGAGATTTCTACAGGAGATTCAGGGCTATTCCGGTGTGGAGGTTCAGCATTTATCATTTGGTGAGTTTCCTGAGGAGTTTGTGGCCCCATTTCAGTCTATTTTAGTTGGTGTCTGCGCTGGGCCTGGAGGGACAACGTTTTTCCTTGAGGAGGGCTTCTGGGGTGATTTCCAGAGGTGGTCCAGTTGGTTCATGGTTTCTGGGTTTTGTCCGGAGCAGTGAGTACAGGCGATTCACAGATTTTCAACTCATTCCGGCGAGGGGATCAGCCCCTAGTTCTAGTTCATTGCAGTAGCAGCAGTTTACGGCAGTTTCTTCCAGCAGCTGGGACGCAGTCTCTATAGCAGCCATTTCCTGTTTCTGAGAGGGTTCTTCACTTGCCTGGTGCAAGGATAGGTGCACTTATTTTGATTATCCATTGTACCTATATATATTCTCAGATTAATAAAATGGCTTAGCATTCCTGGTATTTTATGTGTACTTGCTTTATATTCTGTTTCCGGCATTTTTCCTATATGGTTGTATGCTTGTATTGCTGTGTATTACTGTCTATTTCCTATTGGGGATATTACAATGGTATCAGAGCATAATTCTAGCTCAGCCTGTGGTCTATGACATTTGGAAAGAGATCATACAGAGGTTTGCTGGAACTTTGGAGAGCAATAGCAGTTGCGGTACCAAAAACGAAATTGGAAAAAGGGCCAAAATATAAAGGGTCAAATTTTGAAGGTTGGAATTCGAAGAAACCATTTCTGGGTTTTTTTGGGTTTTGGGCAAGGATTACCTTCCCAAATTCCTAGAATTTTTTGAGTTGGTTCCAGTGGGTAAATCGGAGGTCGAAGTTAAGCAGTAGTATGGTCTTGGAGCAGCAGTGCCATTTCATGGGGAGCCTGTAGACACATAGCAGAAAGAGCCGATGGCAGGTGATGATGAAGAGAGGATATTTAGAGAGGCGCTCCTCCAACACATGCAGGATGTGTCACAGAGACTCACTGCGCCAGAGGTTAGGCAGCGGGAAACCCCAAGGGGTTTTCAGATTGGTGAGGGATCAGGCACATCCCACCATTTGCCGGAGCATGATGCCACTCAGCATATGGCATCACATACACCCACACATCCTACCATGCCCACTTTTCTGGATGAAGACATAGGGGCAGGAGCACAGCGGGAGCCGGAGACTGACCCTGACCAGATGGACGCCTACATTGCAGAGTACCTGGCACGTGGGCCGACGATCAGAGATCTTATCTCATTCAGAGATTATGTTCAGCTCCGGCGTGATAGTAGACCTCACAACTTTCACAGAGGGAACAGACGCTCACATGATGGGGGCTTACAGCGCACAGTGGACAGATTCCATCTACTGACATTTGACGGGTCATCCAGGTGCTTAGAAAAAGCTTGGGTGGACAAGTTGGATACCTCTTTCCAGCTTGACCGAGAATCGGAGAGGGAAACCATTAAAATGGTTACCTCGCACTTGGAGGATGAGGGAACACATGGTTGTAGGGAGTCCAAGGTTACACCTAGTGTGACACAGGATTCACCCTCATTGGAGACCTCCTCGGCCGGGTCGGTTGATGTGGTAGTGGATATGGTAGAGCCTACCCCAGTAGAGCCATCCATTGAGTTGATGAACGGAGTCGTGTCCGAATCTTCGGGTGGTAGCAGCACACAGATGGGTGCAGTGTCAGGAGATGTATACCCATTCGATGAGGCACTAGGAGATACAGATATCGGATGATGGTCGCAGGCAGCGGTATCGTCGGCTTCGAGCAGACCTTCGAGTTTTGAAAGGGAAGGCCACATCAGTCTGGGAGGCCATTTTGTTGCAGGACATGGAGCTGGAGGGCATGAGAGTGGCTTGTGCCGAGTCGGCTGCCAAGTTGGCCTGCATTGGGGAACGACTGGATTCCCTGATGGTACAACCCGAGGGCACATTGCAGCGTCAGATCATTCCTCTTCAGGCATGCATGGACGAGACTAGCAGCATTGTTGGGTCACCTCTTCCCATTGGAGAGAGTGAGACGAAGCCACCTAGTCAGATCTCATATGTTGACTTGGATAACGGTATGAGATGATCAGAGTTGCACAAGATACGGCATCTGCATGTTGAGGTTGGATGGCGAGAGATTTTGAGTTGGTACCCGGTGGAGTGGGTTTTGGAGATAGTGGTGGACCCAGGTGTAGTTCAGCAGGAGTTCCTAGGTGTTGGGCATACAGGGACCCCAGATTGGCATTGGGATCCATGTGGGATCACCTATCATTTCCCAGGCAGGTCAGTTGACTATGTCTTGGAAGATACAGTTGGCGTAGTAGCAGAGCATGCGTATTCGCTAGGGGAGTGTCGGTCAGCTTCAGTGGCCAACCAGTTTATGAGCAGACACCCTAGGTTGTCTTGGTATGACACCCATATACGGGATCCCGGGGTGGTCAGCACACCTTGGCAGGAGCTTGTCGGAGGAGGTGGCATTGGCAGGCCACCAGATGGCACCTTGTATGGGGCCAAGGATTCTTCACCTTTGTGTGGGGCACAGAGGACGCAGCGGAGCCGAGTAGTGGTGGTAACACTACTGACCCATAGGGAGATTCACTTCTCGGACCCCTCGAGGAGGATTTACAGTGATGATCCATTTGTCGGCGGGTATAGTGATGCGATGGTGGACATGACGATACCGATTGGTGGTAGTCCGATATGTAGAGGCACGGCTCTAGGACATCACATCCATGGATGTGTGGGAGCCGCTAGCAGTGATCAGTGGACATGGAGCTACATGGTGGTGTACCGTAGTGTGTGGGACTGCATTGTGGAGTAGGAGTGCCCTTTGGTCTTGTCTGATGTTCTTTTAAGACCGATGCTGAGACCTGATCGACCAAACAATAACAATGTTTGCTGTTAACAGGGTATCCAGGAGGCACACGGTATGCCTCGGTGTGCGTTATCTGAAAGTTATGGATAGATGGTGAATGAGGGCATATGGTCTTGCACGGCATGGTTAGCGTATTGCATCCAAGGAGGCTCACGGACTGAACATGACTGCAGGTTAGGAGGTATTTCACCCAGGGATCGATGAGGGAGACGAGATGACGATACTTGACGGCATTGTGGGGACTCATGCATCAGACCCTCTTCTACATCACTCCCGAACACGACCGATTTTATTGTTGATATTTGGCACTGGGCATGGTAGCGGGGTATGCGAGCACACCCAAGATGTTTGGATGGCCTAATACACTGGCGAGAGACCTCTTAGCGATAACCTTGGGTTGGTTTACTAGTTGAACGCCATAGGTCGGGATGAGATGATCCTCTGTGGGGGTGGCACATCGGTCATCGCTGAGCCTACACCCGGGGAGCGGGTCATGAGGGAGACATGCATCATTCTTCCCTCAGGGCATGTTGAGATCATGCATGAGCAGAGGATACTGGGTTCAGTAGAGATAGCATTCCAGCATGCATTTGGACTCCAGACATTGTATCGACACTTCATCGAGAGGGTGGATGGCATATTCAATGCAGATGAGGTGGCGGAGGTAGAACAGGAGGGCATTCCTTCTGTATGCTAGGGTGAGGACTCTCTTTCATATGAGTCCATAGGATCAGTTGAGGTTGCTTTTGTGGAGCAAGAGCAGTCATGCAGGTATGATGATAGTAGATTGCAGCCGTATTACAGTGTGCAGGGTGAGCAATCAGGGGACTGTATAGGAGATACTCTGGGTGATGAGTCACTTGTGACGCTTCAGCTAGAGCAGCACATGATAGAGCTTGAGTCAGCAGAGGAGGATACTATAGACATCGGGCATGACATTTCCTTGGGTGAGGTCCAGATGGGTGCCCACATTGAGCCTATGATGGATATGTGGTTAGCATTGGGGTCATCCTTTGAGGTGGAGCAGTCAGATGCACAGACACCGAGTACCATGACAGCAGCTACAGATCCATATCCTCTGGAGATGTTGGAGGTAGATGTGATAGTTTGGCAGTGGGAGATGATTACGGGTTGGCGGCAACCTTCCAGGCATGTTCCACATGCAGTTGTTGTTGCTACATCAGATGCTTCCTCCAAGATGGACTGGCGGGAGATCATGAGTTGGTAACCTCTTGATGGTACGGTATTCTTCGTAGGGAGCACAGTGGAGCAGGGGCCCTTGGACATAGTAGATGTTACAGATCCTAGTCGGCAGGAGGGCACCAGTTGTCGTTACTTCAGGACCCCTTCCCAATTTCAGGAGAGCAGGATCAGCATGGGATTGAGTCATGACTTGGATTGGAGAGAGGTGATGAGTTGGTATGCAGTTGGAGGGGTAGCATATGCGGCTACAGGTACAACGCAGCAGGAGCCCAGGAGCATTGATGCTTATTGGTGGTCTTCACCTCTTAGAGCATTAGTCATAGCCAGAGGCAGTGCACAGTCCGAGCCGTGGGACTTGGGCGATTATTGGCCATGGTGGCGATGGGATCCGGGGGGATTATTGGTTGACTGGTACTGTGAGAGGCCAGTTTGGGATCCTGGCATTGAGATATCCCTTCGTATCAGGGTGATGCAGGAGACAGAGAAGTTTCAGTGGGACCCAGGCACATTTTGCGGTATCGGTGGGGAGCATCAGCTAGAGAGTAGGCTTGTTCAAGCGTTGCTTGAGGACAAGCAATTTTTGCTGGATGAGGATGCCACTTGGGAGAGCGAGCATTTTTTACAGCATCCATCACTTCAGTTGCTTGAGGACAAGCACCATTTTGCCGGGGGAGACTGTAATATTCCTAATTAGCACCGCTAATTGGAATATTTGATTTTTGTATAGTTTTGCCGCCTATAGTTAATTAATAAATAAAAGTGAGAAAAGAGGGGCTAACTCACTTAAATAAAATAAAGTGCTTCTCTAGTAGGAGCAACGTTATAACTTAAAGGGGAGCCTTGGGGGTCCACACCACGTATGAGGGAGGCCTCACGTAGCCTCTAGGAGCATCTGCGCAGACTTGGGAGGAGCACGTGGAGAGAGGGGGACCACGTTAGGGTTTTTTGAGGAGAGCTAGCATTATAAAAGGTGGGAGAGCCATTTCATTTGGATTATTGTTGTTGATGATATTTTGAGCTAGACTTCTGTCTACTTGAGCACGCTGGCTGTTTAGTCGGTCTGCAGCACTGTTTAGTGCGACTGAGTGTCTCCGGTCGGAGATCTCACCCTTGGCCCCGGGGGACTTCGAGTGCCTGCTCGGGCAAGGTTTTTCTTCAGTCTTTAGCAGGAGATTTGCAGGTGTTTGTTTGGGAGTTTTGCTGAGGAGCTGAGCTTCATTGGGTGACTGCGCAGTCCTTGGAGGGAGGACGCAGTTTGAGTTGGAGCTGTTCAGTGGTAGAGATTTCTGCGGGAGATTCAGGCCTATTCCGGTGTGGAGGTTCAGCGTTTATCATTTGGTGAGTTTCCTGAGGAGTTGTGGCCCCATTTCAGTCTATTTCAGCTGGTGTCTGCGCTGGTCCTGGAGGGACAGCGTTTTTCTAGGAGGAGGGTTTCTGGGGGTGATTTTCGGAGGTGGTCCATTTTGTATATGGTTTCTGGGTTTTGTCCGGGGTGGTGAGTTCAGGTGGTCTGTTGATTTTCAGCTCATTCCGGTGAGGGGATCAGCCCCTAGTTCCAGTTCATTGCAGCAGCAGCATTCTACGGCAGATTTCTCCAGCAGCTGGGACGCAGTCTCTATAGCAGCCATTTCCTATTTTGAGAGGGTTCTTCACTTGCCTTGTGCAAGGATAGGTGCACTTATTCTGATTATCTATTGTACCCATATATATTCTCAGACTAATAAAATGGCTTAGCATTTCTGGTATTTTTATGTGTACTTGCTCTATATTCTATTTCCGGCATTTTTCCTATACGGGACCTCTTTTGGTAGACATGGAGGTGCATTGTGGAGCAGGAGTGTCTTACATCACATTGAGTACACGAGAGGAGTGATTGGTGCCTTGACACAGATAGGGCACAAGACAATATAGGATGGTACAACAATAGCTGGGGTATGCTATAGTGTGCAGTGGCATGCCGAGGAGTACATGGATGATCGATGGTATGCAGGGGTGTATGGTGTTGCACAATAGGGTCTTAGAGTATTGCCTCTAGGGAGACTCATGGATGGAGACACTGGGTATACCTTTGGGGGTAGTTCACCCAGGATTGACGAGGAAACAGATGAGCGATACTTGACGACATCTGTGGGGACTCACATGCCTGACCCTCTTCTACATCACTCATGGGCACAATCGATTTTGTTGTTGTCCTTTGGCACTCTGGGCATGAGCAGCGAAGTACGAAAAGCTCACCCAAGATATTTAGATTGCACTCAACACACTTGGGGAGAGACTTCTCAGCCGTGGCATTGGGTCGGTGCGTTATTGACAACCACAGGTTGGGGGATGAGATGATCATCTGCAGGAGATGGCATATCAATCATCACTGAGCCTATGTATGGGGAGAGGGTCACGAGGGAAACATGCATCACTCTTTTCTTAGGGCATGTCGAGGCCATGCAAGAGTAGAGGATATTAGGTACAGCTGAAGTAGCATCCCAGTATGTGTCTGGGCTACAGACAATGTATCGACACATTATTGAGAGGGTGGATGGTAGACCCAGTGGAGATAGTTAGCAGGAACAAGAGGGATCCACATACCTTGAGTCGATTGCGAGTATCAGATATCCATCTATTGGTTGCATTTAGGGGGTGGATATTTATCAAATGTGGCTTCTAGCAGTCATCAGTACTACACAGTGGTAGGCACAGGGTAGGTTAACATGCATCAGATTTTCCCATGATATATGGACCCTCTTTATTGGTCACATGCAGGGACTAGAGATGAGGCACGAAGGGATTTCTGTAGTTGTCAGAGCTATGGTGCAGCAGGGTCGACTATGGGAGGTAGAGATTCAGCTGATTGATAGACCATTCTGTATCGTGATGGTCGGAGTCAGGATAGAGAGTGATCTAGCTCATTATTGGGTTGGCACATAGGGGTACTCAGAGGCCTCCTTTCAGATAGCAAAGTCGACTTTCTTTGTTGCTGCATAGGATCAGAGTTAGAT
Organism: Pinus albicaulis; assembly: GCA_034641835.2. Lineage (NCBI taxonomy): Eukaryota > Viridiplantae > Streptophyta > Pinopsida > Pinales > Pinaceae > Pinus > Pinus albicaulis. Next base: position 8,507 of record JAXQQM020082825.1, on the reverse strand, counting down.
GTGGAGGGGTAGATATTGGCATCAAGGTGATGCCCAGGCAGGATGAACATGGCTCTCACCGACCTTCCGCCATTAGGCCTCAAGAGAGGAGGATCTGATCTACACACGGTGGGGAGTATGCCATAATCAGAGTAGCGCAGCATCAACATGGTGGAACCACTTTGAGTTCGGCAGGGGGCTTGATCATCACCGCTATTTACAACTCAATACCCCTCAGGGATGAGCTGGCTACCATAGGGGGACATAATGCAGATCTTCCATTGGTATTTAGTGATTCCCCGATGGCGTGGGGAACCTCAGTAGCTTGGAAGGTGGGCCAACAACATGATATATGAAGAAGCTCACGTGAGCAAGGCACTATCTCTGTAGGGATTAGGTGGTATATTTGAGGGTCTACTCTTGGAGTGCATGGGATGGTCTAATTGGAAGGGAAACTTCATGAGGGGTAGGGCATAGTGCCATATCATCATGATTCTCTACTCACTAATGGTGTGGAGAGAGCTTCTGTTACTTATGACTGGCAGGATGGTGAGTGGAGCAGGGGGATCTTCATGTTGAATAGGATGGCTTGGGATCCTGGTATTGAGGGATCTCTTCATATTAGGGAAATGCAGAGATCAGGGATGCTTTAGTGGCACATATGGGACCCTGGAAAATTTTGCAGTGACCGTGGGGGAGCATCAGCTAGAGAGGATGCTTATTCAGGCATTGCTTAAGGACAAGCAATTTTTGGCGAGGAGGACTGCAATATTCCAAATTAGTAGTCAGCTAATTGGAATATTAATTTTGGTTTATTTTGGAATTTCCTAATATTAGGCGGAAATAAAGTGGGTAGGGGACCCACAACTAATAATTTAGCCAAATAAAGTCTTTTCCTAAAGTCCCTAAGGGAAAATTGCGGCTCTACTGGTGGGGTCAAATTGGCCTTAGGTGGCAGCGTAAAAGAGGAAAAAAAAGGACATTGTGGGATTGGCTAGAGGAAGGCGACACATGATTGGTCAAGGAGAGGTAGTGCAGGCCAAGGTGGGACCCAAGGCATATGTTGGGCCTCAATGGATAAAAGGAGAAAGGGAAGACTCATTTGGATTCATTCACTCATTTAGTTATTTTCTTCTTGTCATTTTGATAGAGCACGCTTGAGTCGAAGAGCCAAGTCTGCAGTGTTGTTTAGCACACGAGATCTTCAAATGGAGATCTCAACCTCTGCCTTTGGGGACTTCGAGTGCCCGCTGAGGAGAGGAGTTCCACCCTTTTGTGAGGGAAATTTCTACCAACAACATTAGGAGGAAGCATAGCCATTTCTAGACTGCGGAGAGAAGGAGTAGACTACGCAGTGGAGGACGCAATGTAGTGAGGAGTTTGAGTTGGGAGGTTGAAGAAAAGGGAATTCTAATCAGGATATTTGGAGGGGAGGCTAGCCACCTCCTACCAGGGTTTATTGCAACATTCTAGAGACATTTCCGAGAAGATTCTTCTAGTGGTTCGATTTCCCCCAAGAGTTCATTGTGCCAAGCCCAATAGGGCTAATTTTCGAAGTCAAAACTAGGACAAACCCTATAAATACTAAACATTTATTTATTTATTCTTTTTTCTCTTCACCTTTTTTTTTTTAAATTTTAAATTTGAATATTAAATATTTAATTTATTCTTAAAAAATAAAAATGTTTTAAAATTAAAATTAAAATTATAAATATTAAACATTTAATTTATATAAATATTAAACATTTAATTTATTCTTCAAAAATAAATAAATAATTACTATATTTTTTCAAATTGTAAATATTAAACATTTAATTTATTCTTTAAAAAATTAAAATAAAATAATAAATAAATTATTATTATTTTGATTTTATTTCCTATTTTAGTCAAACTTGTCGTTAATTTACAAACTGCTAGTTGGAGCTTTTCTTATCTATTTAAGTGGGTTACCTGATCAGATTTCTCATCTTGTCTTGATGATGAACCACATTGGCTGGTTCGAAACATGCCGACAAAATTTTCTTTGATGTGATTTTCATCGAAAGATTTTACATAGGACAGACCCTTTCTAGGTTTTTCTGGGTCTATTGAGGAGAGGCCAAGATTAATTTGGCAAAATTTTCTAGGTAGAATTAAGAGGGAAAATCAGGATCCCAACTCAACCAGCAGCTAGAGGAGCCAAGGGAAAATTAGGCAAAAATTCTAAGGTCAATATTTGGCAAAATACTTCGTGGTTTATTGTGGGTTTCTTGAGTAGAGACCTTGGTAAAAGCCCATAATTTTCTGAGCATTATTCCAGGCCCTAGTAGCAGATTCAGTGGAGCAACAACAACATTTCTAGGCTAAGCAGCGTAGAGACCGAGCCACGGAGAGCCACTTCCAGCAGGAGATTTAGCTTGGGTTTGAGTTGTGCTTCAATCTGCTTTGAGCAGGCCCAGGTGCAAGACTTCTAGCACCAATATTGTACTCATTCCATTCAATTTAATAAAATGGCTCAAAAGTTGTTTTTGGCTCCAGTTTACATGTCTTCACGATGTATTTTCTATTGCCGTAGTTTTTAGTCTACTTGCACTTTTATTACTGTTAATCCCAATTTGGGACATTACAAAGAATTAAAGAATACTGCCATTAATATGTTAAATATGGAAAACTAATATTTACTAGAAATTGTCCCAAAATGTGCAAAGATATATTAAAGGAGTACAACATGCCTATGATGCTACTACAAAAATGTTACAACAAAGGAAAGATAACAACGTAAAGGGTGGAGGATGGAAGGGAGGAAATGTGTTCAGACTTGCAACAATCTCACAATTGTGTCGATGTCTGCGTGATAGATGTTGCTCAAGTCAACGGTGCTTGGCTAAATCATTTTTTCCAATCATACCACTATGTCTAAATCTTGTATACATATTTATATCTAACCTATAACATGCAGATGATGAGGAGAAACATTACCATAGGTCCTGGTGGGCACTGAGGCAGAAAAAATGTAATTGCACAGAGGAAATGACTAAAGTCAGTATGTGTTGATAATGAGATTAAATAAAGAGCGTCTTTCACTCGAGTGACCTTCAGATTCTAGGATATTCTGCAATCAACATAAATAAGGGGGTTTGTTTTAGAAATTTAGCTCTCTCATTTAAAAAAATTTAAATTAACTCAGAGCCATTTTCCTCGAGTCATTAATTCCAGTTTTAAATTTAAATTTAAATTTGTCTAGCGATGATTTGTTGGAATTGCAAATTTTTGTGGTGTAGTTTACACAATCCAAGTGTCAAAGCAAGCTTTCAAGGCATTGTATCCATTTATTCATTCAAAAATACAGTTTTAGAAAATGAGAAGTTACACATGCTATATGCATATATAAGACCAATATAGATCCATTTTGAAGAGGATTAAATCTCTTCACTTGCGTACTTTTGTTTCAAGTTTTACACTCTAAAAGAGGTTCACATATCAAGAGAATAGATCCTATGCTTGGTAAATCTGTGGTTAAAATGGATCTAAACCAAAAAGTTGTTCTTTAAATCTTCTACCTTTTAGTTTTAGTTTTAGTTTTTTTTTTTATAAATATTTTTATTATTATTAAATTTACATAATTTTAATGTTAGAAGCGAGTTGAATTTATTTACAAATTAATAATAATAATTTAAAAACATAAAATCACAATTTAGGAATAAGTTTCACAAGTTTATTTGGATAAGGAGTTAGGGAGAAAGAAAAAATATTATATCGAAGAGTTTAATCCCACTCATAATCATCAACAAAAAGGGTACATAGGGGCCAATATTTATTGGAGAGCCAAAATTCTTATTGCTTAGCTAACGACTAATTTTCGTCAACCCAGTTGTGAAACAAGACACTCGAAAATGCTAAAAGAATTGTGGGAGGAAAACATATGTATTTTTTCTCTTCCGTAAAAGTGGAAACAAAAAAACATTTAATTTTAGAATGAGAGGCCTTCAAAGAAAACAAGTAAAGTTACGTTCTCGCAGCTAGCTCTTGGGGTAAAGGAAATCTTTTAAAATATATAATTTAATTTAAATATTATCATATTTATTAATATAATAACATCAAGAATAGTGTAAAAAGTCATGCCCAAAATGACTTGTTTAAATCAAATTTAATTTAAGGTATCTATTTCGTGTATTAAGAAGCACTACATCATAGGTATCATGGATTTTGAACGAGAAGCTCCATAATCATATCCTAAAAATGAATATATTTAGTTTTTATTTATGATATATAAATAAAAATTAAACAACACATTACATGAATCAGAATCAACGTATGTAAAACCCTTGTACCTTTCCTAGTTCCAAGATGAAGATAATTCATTATATATTAATAAAATAAGAACTATTTTCTTGTAAAAGTTTTTATGACTTGGGTAATTGATTTGTTGCATGAGCCTACTTATTTATATTTTATTTTTAATGCCATATTATAGTGATGCTTATTTATTTCTTATTTCTTAATAATTGAAATATGTGATATAATTGTAAAAAAGTAAGGTTGTCTGATTTTTTTAGACGAATAAAATGAGGATCTCTAGGGTTTGTGGCCGCGCTTCTCCTCCCTCTGCCGCCACCGCCTCGCTCTAGCCAGGTCTGGAGGCACAAAGCGACCATAAACTAGACACACCTTCAAATAAGACTCATCTCAAACGCAAGCGCTTTGGAGACAAATTTTTATGCGTTCAAAAGGTTGGCTTTCGGGCCTTTGCTTGCACAACACTTCGTCTCGGCCCTGACCCACACCAGTATTTCCACCTCCCTCACGAATGCTGCCACCTCCCTTCTCTGAAGGCTGGATCTAAGAGAAGCGCACACCCTCTGCAACGCTGAAGACTCTCCGACCAATGTTCACAACGATAAAAGCCCAGATCGCTCCAGCTTGCCCTTGAACCTCAATGGGTATCCGATCTTCTGCGTGACTCCAACGTTCTCATGCCAGGACCACCATTGGGAATTCGATAACAACCACAAGGTTGCCCTGTGTAGCAGCGAAATAAAAAGGCCCTTTACTCTGGCTTCAAGGACGCGTTCTGGTAAAAAAGGAACCCTTGATCCTCTTTCCCGTTCTTTCCAAATCCAAATCTCTCTCTTATCCCGCAAAACCTTGCTCCTATGGGTTCATTCAACAGATTTGGTGAAATACCTCTTGCATGCCCTTGAACTCAGGCTAAGTATTCCTTCAGCCTCTCAACGACTTCTCATAGAGGTAAACAACTCGAAGCCTCTCTGCTGCTCTCATTTTATAAAATAGAAAGAGATTCTTATCTGGTTTTAACCCTTAGGTTGCGAGAAGGGGCAGGCGGGCAACCATCTTCTGCTTAAGCTTTCTCCTACAAGGATGCAGTCCATGCTCAACCCCCCAAGAAATCTGCTCAACCCTCTGAGGCTCTCAAGCCTTTTTTGGTTGATAAACTGGAGGAAACCCCCTCTATAGAAATTTCCCACCCTACTCTTGAATATCAACTTCAAAATTATTCAAAATCAACAATTATTTGTCGCTTTAATGGTTTGTGGCCTTGCACAACAAATCTCTACCAATGGATCCACTCAACGTGGACCAACAACTGCAAGGTTTGTTTTTTCTCAAATGGTTTCTTCATAGTTGTGTTTGATTTCGAAGAAGATTATCAAAAATCCCTAACTGGGGGTCCATGGTTTTGGGGAAAGGCAGGGCTATTCCTCACCCCCTGGTTTCCAGACTTCGATCCCTCTACGAGAGTTATTACTAAGCTCCCTGTTTGGGTCAGGCTTCAAAACCTACCAGCGCACTTATTGATCCGGATTTATGTAGGAACGCAATAGAATAAACACATAACCATAAATACAAAGATGCAGCGGAAATAACACTTCATTTAATTAATATTAAAGAACTGAAATTTGCTTACAGACAGAATGGAAATGAAACTAGCTAGGGCGCTGGTAGCTATCTCTAAGAAGAGATGTGGTGGCTACAGGCCTCTGAACTCAGTTAAAATGAGGCTCGAGGGCCTATTTATTATTTAGAAACAATGAGAAATCCTAAACAATGAAAACCCTAACCCTAGGAGATGAAGCACTAAAACTATGGGCCCCGTTTGGGTAAATTGGTGTTTCAACTTCCCAGGGGTGTAACTTTGGCATACGATCTCCGTTTGACACGTACCATACCTCGTTAGAAATATATATTCGAGGAATACAAATTTTGAACGAGAAACATCAATCCATGGACCCATGTTGCTCTCCGTTTTCCCAAAAAACATCGTTTAGGGCCTCAAAACGGCTTCGGAAGTTTAGGACCCGAAAAACTACTAAAAATAGTAAGTTGTGCCGAAACTGAAAAACTGAAAGAGACAATGGTGGGGCCCCAAGTGGAAGAGGCAGGTGACCACCAATATCCACCTGGATCATTCCTCCCCCTTAGAGCTTAATAGTCCCAATTGCGTTAATTTCCTCCATGAGATGAGGAAATTTACGGTAGAACAGTCCTACTAGTGAACACTTTCCTTGGTGCGGGAGTTGGCAGCTTTGACAACCGTCTGATTGGATCTTGTTGGCGAGTGTTCTTGATTTGCATGTCCATGATACAATCTATGGTGGCTGTTCCATGCGATGCAGGTTTATTATTCTGGTGAAAGGTATGGAACATTATATGATCTAATAAAGTGTCAGGACAGAGGTGGAAGCAGGGTAGGCAGTCTCCGTGAGCTGGGTGTAGGCAAAATGGTGATCTTGGCTCAAAACGCTGTTCCTGTTGTGGTGATGATACATGGCCCGTATTGGAGCGGCGAAGCTTGCGAGCTTGCGGTGGGGTCCGGTGAGGCGCTCCTTCTGCAAATGTAGCCATACTTTATCGCCCACCTGGAAGTTGTGTGGCACCCGGTGTTGATCATGGCGCTGCTTGTACTTCGCATTGGCTCTGTCCAATATATCATGAACCTGTTTAGGCAGGAACGCAACAGAATAAACACATAACCATAAATACAGAGATGCAGCGGAAATAACACTTCATTTCATTAATATCAGATAACAGAAAGATGCTTACGGACATAATGGAAATAAAATAGCTAGGGTGCTCGTAGCGAATCTCTGAGAAGAGATGTGGTGGCTACAGACCTCTGAACTGCTTTACAATGAGGCGCGAGGGCCTATTTATTATTGAGAAACAATGGAGAACCCTAAACATCCCAAAACCTAACCCTAGGAGATGAAGCGCCAAAACTATGGGCCCCGTTTGGGTAAATTGGTGTTTCAACTTCCCAGGGACGTAACTTTGGCATACTATCTCCGTTTGACGCACATGATACATCATTAGAAAGCTCTATCCGAGGACTACAGCTGTCGGGACGAATTTTATCAGAAAATTCGCTGGCCTCAAAACGGCTTTCATACCCAAAAAACGTCGTTTAGGGCCTCAAAACGGCTCCGGAAGTTCAGGACCCGAAAAACTACTAAAAATAGTAAGTTATGCCGAAACTGAAAAACTGAAAGAGATAATGGTGGGGGGGCAAGTGGAATAGGTGGGTGGCCACCAATATCCACCTGGATCATTCCTCCCCCCTTAGGAAGCAATGGTCCCCATTGCGTTAAGTTCCTCCATGAGATGAGGAAATTTCTGCTGAACTTGGTCCCTGGTGAACCACTTTCCTTGGTGCAGGAGTTGGCCAGCTTTGACAACCCGATACAGTTGGATCTGCTGTTGACGAGTGTTCTTGATTTACATGTCCATGATACAATCTGTGGTGGCCTGTTCCATGCAGTCTGGGTTTAACTCTGTTGGTGTGAGTTGTTCTGCAATGTCCGAGGTGTCCAGTAGAGGTGGAAAGTAAGGACGAAGGCGATCCACATTGAAGACTGGGTGCAGACCAGGGAATGGTGGAATACTAAGCTCGAAGGCATTGTTACCTACAGCCTTGGTGATGGTGTACGGCCTGTATCGGAGCGGGCGAAGCTTGCGGTGAGGTCCAGTGAGGCGCTCCTTCTGCAAATGTAGCCATACTTTGTCGCCCACCTGGAAGTGGTGTGGCACCCGGTGTTGATCATGGCGCTGCTTGTACTTCGCATTGGCTTTGTCCAATATATCATGAACCTGTTGGCGGATGTGTTGAATGTGCTCGATGAAGCTACTTGCTTTGTCAACTTCAGACTGGACATGAGCTGAATCGGCCTGAGCAGCTGCAAACGGCATGGCTATGTCAATGGGACATAGTGTTTGGAATCCCAAGCCCACCTGAAAGGGGCTATGGCCAATTGAACTGTGGAGAGCCCGGTTATAACTGTGTTGTACATAGGGGAGGCTCTCGTCCCATGTGCGTGGATGCTTTGAGTTGTACATGCACAGAATGTGTACAATCATTATGTTGACGACCTCTGTCTGGCCATCTGTTTGAGGATGGAAAGCTGTGGACTTGGTGAGCTTTGTGTCCAACATTGACCAGAGGCTGGACCAAAATGTGCTGAGGAACCTGCTATCTCGATCTGATATGATAGACTGTGGGATCCCAAAGTGCACCCACACTCGTTCAAAGAAGA